>JAOQMS010042745.1:0-13119 GCA_027563885.1 Erythroxylum longipes
CCAAAGCAAAACATGAACCTATCCACACTTCTCATGTACTGCTCGAAATTTTCTAAGAAAAGTTTCAGGATCCAACATTATCCACCTAATTTGTTTGGAGAATCTAACTCAATTGTGACTTACCTCTTGCTCTTGGATAGGGGTTTTTTGGTTCCCTAAAACAAACCAATTTCTTATTCAATCCACATTAAAATGGAAATTCATAAAGCCTCAATAATCAAGAATAAATAAAAAATCGAGCCTAGACTTAACTTACCCATAGTATATCTAGATTAGAAAACTAAAACCTAGTTTGGAAATCCATGAAAAATCAAATGGGTTTCTCTTCCTTCTTCTTTCTTCCAACACTAACCCATTTCTCTCTCTAATTCTTTTTGTTTTTCTACGCAAACAAGAAGAAAGGATGAAACTTACCTAAAACAAGTTGGTTTCTCTTCCTTCTTCTTCTTCTCCTAGCTTCCACGATTCTTTTTCTTCTTTTCTCTTCTCTCCCATGTTTTTCTCTCTTCTCACGATTTTCTTCTTCTTCTTCTTCTTTCTTATTCAAGACTACATTTTGTCTTGAGTTTCCAATTCTACCCTTCATTTGTCTTGTTCTTCCAATTTTGCCCCTTTTTTTGTAATATCCCTTCTTTTGTCTCTGATGGCATTACACTAATTTAATTATGACATCTCTAATTAATAACCCTAATTTATATTCATGCTTGCTAAATTAATGACTGAATTCTAAGAAAATAAATCAATGAATAAATAGATAAATAAATAAAAGAAAAGAAAAATAAAAATAAAAAATTGGGTCCAACATTTCTCCTCCCCTTAAAGAATTTCGTCCTCGAAATTCTTACCTGAGTCTACAATAAGGTGTGGATACTTCTCTTGTATGGCTTCCAAAGGCTCCTATGTTGCCTCTTCTCTTGTATGATTTTTCCATAAGAATTTAACCAACTTTATAGTCTTGTTTCTCAAGATCTTTTCCTTTGAATCTAGGATCTCTACTGGTTGTTCTTTATAAGTCAAATCATCTCTTAATTGAACCTCTGAAGGTTGGACTATATGTGAAGGATCTGATTGGTATTTCCTCAACAATGATACATGAAAGACATTGTGAATCTTAGATAATTCTAGTGCCAAGGCTAACTTGTAGGCTGAAGGCCCAATTTTCTCAATGATCTCATAAGGGCCTATGTATCTTGGACTGAGCTTGCTCTTCTTACCAAATCTCAAGACTCCTTTCCATGGACAGGCTCTAAGAAATACTTTGTCTCCGAATTCATATTCCATCTCCTTTATATGTGCAACCGTATAGCTCTTCATTTTATCTTGAGCTGTTTTGAGTCTCTGTTTCACCAATTTAATCTTTTCAACTATAGCTTGTACCAACTCAGGTCTTAAAAGTCTCCTTTTACCTTCCTCATCCAAACAAATAGAAGTTCTGCACCTCCTACCATACAAGGCTTCATAAGGTGCCATTTGAATTCCTGAGTGATAGGAATTATTGTAAGCAAATTCAATTAAAGGTAGATGATCATCCCATGAGCCTTTGAAGTCCATAACGCAAGCTCTTAACATAGCCTCCAATGTCCGTATTATCCTCTCTGATTGGCCATTAGTCTGTGGATGGAAAGCCGTGCTAAAATGCAATTTGGTTCCCAAAGCCTCTTGTAAACTTTCCCATAATCTTATAGGTGAATCTGGGATCTCTATCCGAGACTATAGGACTTGGAATCCCATGAAGTTTGATTATTTTATCTACGTATTTCTTAGCCAAAGCATTCAAAGAATCTACTTTTCTAACTAGTAGGAAATGTGTTGACTTGGTTAGCCTATCAACAATCACCTATATAGCGTCATGCTTCCTGCTAGTCCTTGACAATCCCATCAAGAAATCCATTGTATTCTTCTCTCAATTCCATTCAGGAATAGACAATGGTTTAAGCTTACCAGTAGGTGCTTGATGTTCTGCTTTAACTTACTAGCACACTAAGCATTTTTTAGAATACTCTGCCACATCTTTCTTCATTCCTCTACACTAGAAGTGCTCTTTTAAATCTCTATACATTCTTGTACTTCTCGGGTGTATTGCATATGGAGCATTGTGTGCTTCATCTAGAATTTCATCCTTCAACTCTTGCATGTATGGAACACATAGTCTGCTTCCTACTACCATCAATCCATCTTCTCTTATCTCTATTTCAGAGGGTTTACCATTTTTAATTTCTTCTCTGAGCTTCCTCAAGTACTCATTTTGTTCTTGTAATTCCTTAATCTTCTTATTCAACACTGGCCTCACTCTAAAATTATCCAATATACAATCAGATTCAGCTTGCCTTAATGTCACCTTAAGTCTGGCTAATTCCTCCAACAAAGGAAGATATACTATCTCCACATGTGACATAGTAGATTTTCTACTCAGTGCATCCGCTACTACATTATCTTTCTCTAGGTGGTAATCTATCATCAAGTCGTAATCCTTTAGTAGTTCTAACAACCTTCTTTGCCTTAGATTTAACTCTTTTTGGCTCATCAAATATTTAAGACTCTTGTAATCTGTAAATACCATGGTTCTGGCTCCATATAAGTAATGTCTCCATATTTTCAACACAAAAATTATGGCAGCTAACTCCAAGTCTGAGTAGGATAATTCATCTCATAATGTTTTAATTGCCTAGAAGCATAGGCAATTACTTTATCTCCTTGCATCAACACACACCCCAATCCCTTCCTTGAGGCATCACTATATACTATATATCCATCACTACCAGAAGGCAAGGTCAAAATTGGTGCAGTTGTGAGCCCATTCTTCAATTCCTCAAAGATTTTTGACATTCCTCTATCAACATAAAATTTTGATTCTTCCTTGTCAACTTGGCAAGTGGGGCACTATCATGGAAAAGCCCTCATACAAATCATTTGTAATACTCAACTAAACCCAAGAAACTCCTCACTTCTGCTATGTTTTTAGGTGCTCCCTATTTGACTACAACTTCTATCTTCCTCAGATCCACATGTACTCCTTGTTCTGAAATTACTTGTCCAAGAAACACCACTTCCTTTAGCCAAAATTCACATTTATCGAATTTGGCATACAACTTTTTCTTCCTTAATGCCTCCAAAGCAATCCTTAAATGTTCCTTATGCTCCTTGTCACTCTTGGAATAAACCAATATATCATCAATAAAGACTATGATAAATCGGTCTAAGAAAGGCTTGAATACTCTATTCATTAAGTCCATAAAGGTTGTAGGGGAATTTGTTAACCCAAAGGGCATCACTAAGAACTCAAAATGCCTATACCGTGTTCTAAAAGCAGTCTTTGACACATCGGACTCCTTTATTCTCAACTAATGGTAACCCGATCTCAAGTCTATCTTAGAGAAGGCTTTCTCCCCTTGCAATTGATCAAACAAATCATATATATGTGGAAGAGGATATCTATTCTTGATAGTGACAAGATTGATCTTCCTGTAGTCCACACACATTCTCAATGATCCATCTTTCTTCTTCATAAAAAGAACTGGAACTCCCCAAGGTGAACAGCTAGGCTTAATATACCTTGTCCAACAATTCTTCTAACTATCCTTTAAGTTCCTTCAATTCTGTTGGAGCCATTTTATAAGGTGGAATTGATATCGGTGAAGTACCTGAAAGAAGCTCAATGGGAAACTCAATTTCTTTAGGTGGTGGTAGTCCTAGTAATTCCTCTGGAAAGACACCCGGGAATTCCATGACCACAGGAATATCTTCTAACTTCCCTCCATCTACCTTCATGTCTAACGCATATGCTAAAAATACTTCACATCCTTTCCTTATCATTTTCTCTTCTATCAAGGCCGAAATAATTCTAGGTGGAATTGTTTTCCTATCCCCCATAAACACCACCTTTTTACCTTCATCCAACACAAACTCTACTATCTTCTGTTTGCAATCTAAATTGGCATTATACTTTTCTAACGTATCTATGCCCAATATCACATCTAATCCCCCCCCCATCTTCAATGGCCTTAAATCCACCACTAATTGTTCTCCATTAATATACACTTCACAATCTCTATAAACTTGACTAATAATAATATATTGGCCGGTTGGGCTACTAATCATCAAAAGACCATATAATGGGCTCAAATTTCTACCATGCACAATTCTACTTGATGAAAAAAATGAATGGGTAGACCCCAGATCAATCAAAACAATAATATCATCATTAAATAATTTAACTGTACCAGTCACAACCTCCGGAGCTGTCTCTGCGTCCTCCCTTGTCATTGCAAACACTCTAGCTGGTGCTTGCCCCCTCGGTCTTCCTGGATGATTCACTGTCTTAGCTACCTCAGAACTTCCCACTTTAGTTGCAGTCTTATTTCCCATAGTCTCAGCCCCTTTTAAAGCTTGCATCTGAGTTCTCTCTTGCCTCGCATATTGCGGGCACTTCCTAGCCATGTGCCCTTTTTCCCCATAATTGAAACAAGCTCTAGTCAATCTATAGCACTCCCCCTTATGGAATTTACCACAATGCTAACACTTGGGAATGGGTGGCTTATCCCCCTCTCCCCTTCTATTGCCTCCCGCTATTGAGGCTTGATGAGAAACGGTTCTCACCTGTCTAGACCTACTTACACCATTAATCCTCCCCTCAGACTGCATAGGGAAAGTCCTGGCACTCCTCTCTAACATAGGAGTACCACCTCCCCTCCTGAACTATTCTCTCCCTTTCCTCTTTCTGTTTACGACACTCTTTATGTTCTCCACATTCTCAACCCTTAATGCTACTTCAACCAGCTGTTGAAAATCATAAAAATTCTACGCCACCACTTTTTCCTTGATGGCTAAATGCAATCCTGATTCAAACCTACGACACTTAGCCACCTTACTCATCATTATCTCAGCTGCATATCGGGACAGTTGAGTAAATCTACGCTCATATTCACTCACTATCATCTCCCTCTGGGTGAGACTTAGAGATTCCCTCTACTTTTGCTGAACATACACCTCAGACAAATACTTCTTCTTATAAGTAGCTAGGAAGTCTTTTCATGTCAATACTGGCGGTTTCATCTTACTCCCTGGCACACTTTCCCACCAATGCAAAGCATCTCCCTATAGCAAGCTTGCAGCATATTTGACTTTTTCATCATCCTCACAGTCCATTTGCTCCAACACCCTTTCTGTCTTCCTCAACCATGTTTCAGCTTCTTCTGGATTAGTGATCCCATAAAAGTCCACTGCCCTATACTTCTTGAGCTTATCAAACTACTTTTCTTTCTTAGCTAGGGCCGGAGCATAAGTCTGTAGCATCTGGCTCATTACTTGGACAAAAGCCTGAGCAAAGGCTTGGAACAACCTAGGATCTAAGGGAGTAGGCACTTGCTCCTGCGAAAGAGGAGACTCATGCTTTTATAACCGAGAGGGCTCACTATCTTGCCCTACTGAAGCCTCAGCATTTCCTGGTGCTTTAGACTCATCAGTCCCCTCCTCTCTTAATGGAGGGTCAGTGCAACAGATCCTTGCAAAACTCCTCGTGTTCTTCTACAAGGTGGAATCTTACTCCTTCAATTAAAACAATTATTGTTTAGCTTACAATTCATTTTAATTTTATTTCCTACATGTATACATGATACGCATGTCACTCAATGCAAAAAATCAATTCAACATTGCAAACAATTTATCACACATCATAGTCATTTATACCACTACGCATTCTAAGCCTAGGAATCCTAAAAAGCCTAAGCTCTGATACCAGAAAAATGTTGGCTCTCAGGTCTCGGTACTTATTACAAGCTACTTTACAAGAAGATTGGGTAAGGATCATGTACAAGGACCCATCAGGAAAGTTGGTCACAGACAACTTTTGACTTCGTCGCGGCAAACTTTAAAGATCAAGCAAAAAGATCTCTTCGGAAGAGTTCGTCGTGGCTAACTTTTTGCTTCGCTGCAACAAAGTCACAGAATCAAGGGAGAGCGCCTCTCGGGAAAGGTTTGCTTCAGCAAACTTTTGGATTCGCTGTGGTGACACCTTCGGTTAGACCTGAGCCGTTCAACACTAAATGTACATACATCCTTTCAACACAACACAAATTCTATTACTATCAACAATTAACAATCTCAACCAAGAAGATAAATATGTACATGTATGACAGAGACTTCTTCAAATCTTTATCTCATTACTAAATCAAAATAGAGTTTGAACATAGCTTTAGTTACATATTAACAATTACATCAATAACATAATACAAAATATAAATGGATGCTCATGTTTGATATGATTATAAAGTTACCCAAAAAAAATAGTCGAACTAACTTAGTTACAAAAGAACTATCTTGGAGTTTGCCAAATGCCTTGCAAGGATCGCTAACCTTCTCGTTCTACACCTGAGGAGTAAAATAATGGGTTGAGCTACACAACTCAGTGGCTAATACATTTATAGCCAATGGTAACGAGCCACATAAAATTCAAACACACATATATGTATATATCTATATCTCATTTAATCTAGCAATTCAATCATCAACCGCTCTAGCTCAAAAATCATAGTTAAGGAACACATAACATGTATAATTAACCATCAAACATAATCACTGAAATGAGTATCATACTTAACAAATCAAATGGAATGCACAAACAAATGGCTTGAGAGTCCCATGGGTCAAAATGGAGAAACCGAAGTTTACACCATAAACACAATGAGTCCGTTTCTTAGGATCTCATATGCCACAAGCAGACAGTCGGGAGAAGGCTTAAGGTCAGCGTGCATGTGAAAAATAAAATGGTTTCTCTCTTGCCTAAACACAAGCAAATTCTTATGCTCAATTCATCTCATAACATGTTCATACTTTCATGCATCTTATGCTTTTTCCTCTTTTTCGATTGTGCAAAATGTTATAGCATCTTTCAAGTTATGACATGAGAATACATCATAATACATTTTCCAACATTCACAATAAGTCAAATTCAAGCAATTAAGTATACATACACACAAGTAAGTAATTTTCTCATCTCAACAATGACAATAAACAGATTACCCAACTAATTCGTTTGGAGAATCCAACTCAATTGTGCCTTTCCTTTTGCTCTTGGATAGGGTTTTCTTGGTTTGTTTCTTGGATAGGGTTTTCTTGGTTCCCTAAAACAAACTAATTTCTCATTCAATCCACATTCAAATGGAAATTCATAAAGCTTCAATAATCACGAAAAAATAAAAAATCGAGCCTAGAATTAACTTACCCATATAGTATATCTAGGCTAGAAAACTAAAACCTAGTTTAGAAATCCGTGAAAAATCAAATGGGTTTCTCTTCCTTCTTCTTCTTTCTTCTAACACTAACCCATTTCTCTCTCTAATCCCTTTTTTTTTCTACCCAAACAAGAAGAAAGGATGAAACTTACCTAAAACAAGTTGGTTTCTCTTCCTTCTTCTTCTTCTCCTAGCTTCCACGATTCTTCTTCTTCTTTTCTCTTCTTTCCCACATTTTTCTCTCTTCTTTCTCTCTTCTCACAAGTTTCTTCTTCTTATTTCTTATTCAAGACTACATTTTATCTTGATTTTCCAATTTTACCCTTCATTTGTCTTGTTCTTCCAATTTTGCCCCTTTTTTTTGTAATGTCCCTTCTTTTGTCTCTTATGGCATTACACTAATTTAATTATAACATCTCTAATTAATAAACCTAATTTCTATTCATGATTGCTAAATTAATGACTAAAATTTAAGAAAATAAATAAAATAAATCAGTGAATAAATAGATAAATAAATAAAAGAAAAGAAAAAAAATTGGGGTCCAAAAAATCTCTCGTTTGTTGAAGCGTTAGAACGTAGGCCTAAATACGCAAAATTTTTAAAGGATATTCTATCCAAAAAAATGTAATTGTGACAAACATCAAATGGTGACCCTAACTGGTACTTGCAGCTCTATAGTCACCAGTTAAATGCCTTCAAAATTGAAAGATCCAGGAAGTTTCACAATACCTTGTGTGGTTGGTGAGTTGGAGTTTATGAAATGTTTGTGTGATCTGGGGGCTAGCATAAATCTTATGCCTCTTTCAATATTCAAGAAGTTGGGACTTGAAGAGGTCAAACCTACATCCATGTTAATTCAGTTGGCTGATTAGTCCATTAAAAGGCCATTAGGAATAGTGGAATATATGTTGATGCAAGTGGATAAGTTCATCATACCAGTGGATTTTATGGTTCTGGATTTTGAAGAGGATAAAAACTGCCCGCTAATCTTAGGGCAACCATTCATGAACATCGGAAAAGGATATAATTAATTTTCATAAAGGTAAGTTGACACTGCGAAGAGGTGAAGATCAGGTTGAATTTAATATGAATAAAGCCTTGAAGAATCCAAAAACAAGTAGCACATGCATGAAAGTGAAAATCATGGATCAAACTGGACTAGAGCGGATTGAGAGTTACATAGTAGAAGTACAAGCACTGGAAACAGAAGCTGACAATGAACACCAAATCTCTAAAGTGATGGAAGAGGTAGATGTCTCAGAACACCAAGACAGGTTAGTTCGAACTGAGGCACCCACACCACCATCTTTAGAGAAACCACCGATATTAGAGATTAAGCCCTTACCACACACCTCAGGTATACCTACCTTGTTGAAGGTCAAAATCTACCAATAATAATCTCCAATCAATTAAGTGAAACACAAGAACGTCAGGTGGTGGAAATTGTGAAGAAACAGATGAAAGCCATCAGATGGCAAATTGCTGACATTAGAGGGATAAGCCTGAATGTCTGCATGCACTAAATAACCTTAGAAGAAGGGTGTAAAATGGTGTGCGAGTGTCAACGGAGATTAAACCTTAATATAAAGGAAGTGGTTAAGAAGGAGATCATGAAACTCTTAAATGTAAGGATAATCTACCCTATCTCCGATAGTGAATAGGTTAGTCCAGTGCAATGCGTACCTAAGAAAGGAGGAATGTGACATTCCATGTTTAGGGCTAGACCCCAAAGTAGTGAATTGAGACTACAATGAGAAATTAGAAGTGTATTTCATACTCATGCATCATAGTATATTCACATAAATATGAATATTTATTTGTATTTAGTGTGTATTGAGTTGTTTATGTTCATATAATAATGTTGTATAAACATGGATGATATTGTACTATATGAAACAATGTAAATTATGGTTTGATATAATGTGCTAACATTTTGGGTTTAGAAAATATGTGATTGATGGTTTAGTGTATGATGCCATATTATGTACATTGAAGGTAAGATAGTTTACATGTCATTTCTGACAGGCATGTACACATGTATCTGATGGACACACATGCACATATCAGTTGGGAATGGGGTATTACATTTTGGTATCAGAACCTGGTTTGGCATCCATAGGGATATGTGATGATATTAAGTGTGAAATGATATGGAAATGTAAGATGGTAATTAAAGTTATTGTGTATTATAGGTTATCTGACGTAGGTGAACAAATGAACACTCAGCTGACCTGAGATCGGAAGGAGCCAGTAAAGTGTCATCGGTATCTCAACTTGAGCAAATACCTCTAAGAATTCCTGAGAGAAGGGAAAGGAGGTATGACAAACTGCGAAAGCAGGGAGTTGTAGATTTCTATGGTAATACAGACCCTGCAGAAGCTGAGGGATAGTTAGAGCGGATAGAACGAGTATTTGATCAGATGGACTGTGAGTCGGATGAAAAATTTGACTATGCCATTTCTTTACTACAAGGCCCGGCTTATCAATGGTGGAAGACTTGTTCCCGGCAGTACCATTAGGCCATGCACTTTAACATGAGGAGACTTTCTGAGGGTTTTCGAGAAAATTATATGCCCCAGGTATACATGGATAGGAAGATGAAGGAGTTTATGGATCTAAAACAGGGTGGAATGTCTATAGCAGATTATGAGATCACATTTAATGAGCTGATGAGGTATGCTTCTGTCTTAGTTCCTATTGAGGTAGATAAAAAGCAGGAGATTTGAAGACGGCTTGGACATGGAGATTCAGATAAGGCTAGCTCTTATTAACCTGAGAAGTTTCACTGACCTCAAAGCAACCTCGATCTAAATGGAGCAATTGTTGAGAGACAGTCAGTTTGAGCAGAGATCAAAAACTGGTCAGAAGAGGCCCAGTGAGTCTCAGGGTGGTTCTATTAGGAGGTTCAGTAAACGTCAGACCCGAATATTCAGACCACCAGCTAGATCTAGACAGTTAGAATTTAGACAGAGGGGTGGTTTTACTCAAACTGGGAATAATAGAGGTGAAACATCAGGTCAGTTGCCAGCTTGTCAGTATTGTTGGAATAAGCATAGTGGTGCATGTTGGAGATTGACGAGATCCTGCCTTCGGTGTGGCTCACATGATCACCAGATCAGAAATTATACATTGATGTCTGGAGCATAGTTTAGTGGGAGTGGGAGTAGATAAACAAAACCTACAATTCAACAGAGCCGAGCTAGTGGGACTGGACAGAAAGGTCATGGCAGAGGCAGAATGATGTCTAGAAGTGTTACTGGGAGGACTGAGGTGTGGAGCAATCAGCCGCAGTCTCAAGATAGAGTTTATGTCATGACGAGATAGGAGGCTCAGGATTCTCCAGATGTTGTCGCAGGTGTGTTATCATTATTTACTTTTGAGGTTTATGCATTGCTAGATCCTGGATCTACGCATTCATTTATCACACCGCATATGGCATCTAGATTGCGTTGTGATAGAGAATTCCTGAGATGTCGATTAGAGGTAAGTACACCAATTGGTAGTACTATAGTTATAAGGGAGGTCTGTAAGAAGTGTCTGATTCGAATTGACTAGGCAGAGTTGGCAATAGATTTAATTGTTTTATAGTTGAAGGCGATAGATGTTATCTTAGGCATAAATTGGCTTACTACTCATAGGGCCATCATGAACTATTATACAAAGGAAGTGATTTTAGAGTCTCCTGATCAACCAAGAGTAGTATTCAGAGGCATTAGCCAAGTGGTGCCAACCAGACTGATTTCATTTATTAGTTCTTTGAAGTTAATATATGGTGGATGTGAGGCCTATCTGGCACATGTGATTGATACTTGAGCTGAACAGAGTGTACAGGATATTCCTGTGGTTAAGGAGTTCCTGGACGTGTTTCCCGCTGAATTACTTGGTTTGCCTCCAGATCAAGAAATAGAGTTCATAATTAACTTAGTTCCAAGTACTGCTCCTATATCCATTCCTCCATATAGGATGGCACCTGTGGAACTAAAGGAGTTAAAAGTTCAGTTGCAGGAGTTGCTCGAGAAGGGGTTCACTAGGCCCAGTGTTTTAGCTTAGGGATCTCCAATGTTGTTTGCGAAGAATAAGGACGGTACTTTGAGGTTGTGCATTGATTACAGGCAACTTAATCGGGTTACAGTGAGGAATAAATACCCATTACCTATAATTGATGACTTGTTTGATCAATTGCAAGGAGCTCGAGTATTTACTAAGCTTGATTTGAGATCTGGGTATTATCAGCTAAAGATAGCAGAGGTTGATGTATCAAAAAGTGCTTTTAGATGCAGGTATGGACATTTTGAGTTCTTAGTTTTGCCATTTGGGTTGACTAATACCCCAGCTGCATTCATGGCATTGATGAATCAGGTATTTCACCCCTATTTGGATCGGTTTGTAATTGTGTTCATTAATGACATTCTGGTGTATTCTAGAAGCATGAGGAATATACTGAGCATTTAAGAATAATTTTACAGACTATGAGAGAAAAACAACTATATGCCAAATTCAGTAAATGCGAATTTTGGCTGAACCAAGTGGTATTTCTGGGTTACATAGTAACGGGGCATGGTATTCAGGTGCATCCAATGAAAATTGAAGCAGTAATGAGATGGGAGACACTGAAGAATATATCAGAGATCTGAAGTTTCCTCAGATTAGCTAGTTATTAGTGGAGGTTTGTCGAGGGGTTTTCTTTAATCTCATCCCCTCTAACTAAACTTCTGAGGAAGAATGTGGCATTTAGATGGAATGACGAGTGCCAGAGAAGTTTTGAAGAGTTGAAACATCGATTGACTACAGTACTGGTGTTGACTATACCATCATGATCTGGTGGATATATGGTATATAGTGATGCGTCACATCAGGGACTGGGATGTGTATTGATGCAACATGGCAAGGTGATAGCCTACGCATTAAGACAATTAAGGTCTCATGAGATGAGTTACCCAGTACATGATTTAGAACTTGCGACAGTATTTTTTGCTCTAAAGATTTGGAGACATTACTTATATGGCGAGACATTTCAGATGTACACTGATCATAAGAGCTTGAAGTATCTGTTAAGCTAGAAAGAGTTGAACATGAGACAGAGAAGATGGATAGAGTTACCGAAAGACTATGATTGCATAATTGAGTATCATTCAGGGAAGGCTAATGTAGTGGCTGATGCTTTGAGCAGAAAGTCGAATACTAGTGTAGCTCAAATTCACTTATTGAGGTTACCAAGCCTGATTTAGTTAAGAGCTTTGAATGTAGAGTTAAATCTAGAGCATAATGAAGCATTGACAGCTACATTGAAACTGAGGCTAATGTTGCATGATCGGATAAGAAGAGTACATAGTAAAGATCCTAAAATGGTGAAATTGATTGAGAAAGTTAAGAATAATACAGATTCTGAGTTTGAATTTAGAGATGATACATTGTGTCTAAGGAAGAGACTATGTGTGCCTAATGTTGATGATCTGAGGAGGAAATTGTAGAAGAAGCTCATATGGCCGCTTATACTATGCATCCTAGTATTACCAAGATGTATAACACACTAAAACAACATTTCTAGTGGCCTGGAATGAAAAAGCAAGTAGCGG
Source organism: Erythroxylum longipes (assembly GCA_027563885.1). Taxonomy (NCBI): domain Eukaryota; kingdom Viridiplantae; phylum Streptophyta; class Magnoliopsida; order Malpighiales; family Erythroxylaceae; genus Erythroxylum; species Erythroxylum longipes. The sequence continues at coordinate 12,807 of JAOQMS010042745.1, forward strand.
AGCTTGTTTCTAAATGTATAACATGCCAAAAGGTTAAGGCTAAGCATCAGGCCCTAGTTGGAAAATTACATTCGTTACCTATTCCAGAGTGGAAATGGGAACCAATTACTATGGATTTTGTAATGGGTTTCCTTAAGACTCCGAGGCAGAATAATGCAATATGGGTTGTGGTGGATCGATTAACTAAGTTGGCCCATTTCATACCTGTACGGGAGAACAATACATTAGTGTAACACCCCACTCCTGCAAGACCCGAACCCGACATCGATGGTGATATCTGAGTTCGTGCCCCGCGAGGGTGGCATGTTATAAC
>JAOQMS010042746.1:0-13116 GCA_027563885.1 Erythroxylum longipes
AGCTTGGTGAAGCAAAAACGTGAAGAAGAAGAAGAAGAGAAGAAGGAAGCTACGAAAATGAGAAGGGAAGGCAAAATTGAAAGACAATTTATTGGTCTTTCATGTTTAAAAGAATTGTAGGTTTAAGACAAGGCTTGACAAGTGACACACGTCACTTGCCACATGTCCATTTCCTATTGGTTTAGGTTAAGCTCTTTCATTAACTAGTCCAATCGATTTCAATTTCTACTCTAATTGTCTCCAAATTTTAATGACATATGTCATTAAATCCAGAGGTCATTTATAAAAAAAATTTCACTATCATTTGACTCTTATTTCTACTACCATTAATCAATTGTCTTGCCACTTGGTATTTTTCCTAGTCCAAAATTTACCTAAATTTTCAGAAATTTTTTAAAATTCTCCAAAAATTCTAAATTATTAAATACACTCTCCAAATCAATTTTCAACATATAAAAACCACAATTCTCCATAAAAATCACATTTCACAAATATAAAGCAATTATACCCGGAATATGTCAATGAATGCATGTACAATTATTTTCATGTGCAAAAACTCAATATTCAAGAGTATGAACATATCATATAATGCATGAGCATGAAATGCATTTTCTAATTTTTTAATAATCTCTCATATTTTCTATTCTAGCCTCAACATGGGTAACGGGATGTTACAAGAAATTTGTTGTATTTTGTTGTCCTTATGAGTTCCCATAACATAAATTCAAATGATCGCACCAACCCAATTGTAGGTATTGGAAAATGGTTCATATTTCCTCTGATTTGGTCCAGTAAAACCCCTACGGCATTCATCTATTCTGTGTTTTCTTCCTGCAAAATAGGGCATGCGTCAGTGGGGTGTCCTAACATTGAACAAATTCCACATACCTTTTCTTCTTCTTTCTTTGTAACCGGAAGTTGTCTCTCCAAAGATGTAAGGTCATCCAATCTTTTCTCCAATGTTGTCACATTCACCTCATTTACATGTTTTGAGCTATAGCCAGAATGGATCCCGAATTGTTATGTATTGGAAACCATATTCATTATTAAGTTCCTTGCAGCTGTTGGTGTTTTGTCAACTAAAGCTCCGCCACTTGTAGCATTGATCATACTCCTATTCGTGAGCAAAAGGCCTTCATAAAAGTGTTGAATCAACAAATGGACGGTTATTTGGTGATGAGGATAGCTAGCATAAAGTTTCTTGAATATTTCCCAATATTCGTAAAGTGTCTCCCCCGTGCGTTGTTGGATGCCACAAATTTCTTTCCGAATGTTGGCAGCTCTCGATGCTGGAAAATATTTCTCAAAAAAGAGTTTCTTCATTTCAGCCCATGTTTGCACATTTTCTCCAGCTAAATAGTATAACCAATCTTGAGCATCATCCTTGAGAGAAAATGGGAAGGCTCTTAGTTTGATTTGCTCTTCAGTCACATTTGTTGGCTTCGTACCCATACAAACCACGTCAAACTCCTTCAAATGTTTGTAAGGATTCTCTCTCGGTAAACCCCTGAAAATTGGCAATAAATGGATTAGCCCAAATTTTAATTTAAAAGTGTTTTTGTCCCCCAAATTTGGAAAGTTGATGCAGTGGCGTTGTTGAGCGTCCGTGGGCATAGCTAGTTCACGAAAAGTGCGATTTACAGCCATCCTTTCTGATTTCTGCTCTTGTTTCATCTGTTTTGTCTTTTTTCGTAGTCTTTTAGCTGTCTTCTCAATTTTTGAATCAAATTGCAGTTGAGTTGTCTTGTCTACTCATGTAACATATATAAATCATTAAGAAGTTCCCTAGCAACGACGCCAAAATTTAGTACTACTGTCGCCTGTAACTAAATTAATACCAACTCTAATAATAAAGAAAATGTAGTTAGTGAAGAGTCGAGATTGTTACCACGAGGAATTCTAACAGCAAATGTTATACGAGTTGAAACTAAAACGAATTGGGGGGGGGGGTTCGAAATTATGTAAATTTAAGAAATTAAAATTGGTTGAAATTGAAAAAAACAAAAATATTCAAATCTAGAAATTCAGTAAACAAACCAAGGTTTCGGGTCACCGACGTTATCAAACTAATATGGATCCTTGATATAAAACTTAACCTATTAACAAACATTCATTGGGGATGTTTTCTCTTAAGATTAAATGAATAGAAATATGTATTCTAAACATTCTTATTAGTCAACAACTTAGATAATTGATTAATAGCTTTAAGAATTAAGAAACCAATGAACAAGACAACACATGTATGACATGCATTTAATCTAGTTAAACGTCTTCTTAGAATTTCCAACTTTAACATAAAGATGATAATCCTAATTGCCACTTGTGATTAGCAAGACTAAACGTCACATCCTACCAATATAGCTATAAATTAAACAACTCAATCCCTATTTGTGCACCCTAGAAATCAATCAATTCAATCATGAAAAGCAATTCAGAAGATACTTAATATTCATCAATGAAATAAACTTTATTTAGAAATCTCACCATACTAGATGATAACACGGTTTCCTTCAACCAAGAAGAAAAGTTTAGCTACTCATAAAAAAAGTAAAAACAAATAGAAGAATAATAAAAGATAAAGTCTCCATCCTTGGTTCTTTCTGAAAAGTACGAAAATTCTAGCCTAGAACCAGAAAAACCTGAGAAGAAAACTATCTGCAAAAACATGAAAAACAAAAGCTAAGACTTGACGTGAACATTACACATTTTAAACCCTTTTCGATCTTCTCTCTCCTTCATCTTATCGTAACCTTTAGCCGATATGATCCGCGCATATTCAGGTTATAGATCTCCTTAAAAAAGGCAACACTTGATTCCCAAATTCATAAAGATCTTGATGGATCGAATCTGATTTGAAATCAGATTCTGGAGATAGGCTTTTCTTTTCCTTCCATATGCCTATGCTTAGTCAACTATTTCTTTTGCCAGTTGGGAATTATTTGTCTTTCTTTTCTTTCCATCTTTTTGATCCAATTTCATCTTTCATGTGTTGAAAATCACCTAAGAACAATTTAGAAACAAGTCCATCAATTTCGAACAATAATTTCAACACATTAAAGAAATTGATCCCAAAGTTAGTACAAAAATGACAACTTAAGATGAATCATCGGCTAACTCCTCTATTTGAACTTTACTCGACCGGATATCACGTATGCGGCACAACAACTGAGCCAATTCACTTCAGCACCAAGGCAACCTCACTGTAAGGTGTTAACACATGTATTGAGGTATTTATACAGTACAACCTATAAATAACTCTTTTACCCAACACAAGACAAGCCTCATCTTCGTGCATATAGCGATTCTAATTGGGTGGGGTGTGTCTTTTCAAGAAAGTCTCTAACAAGCTACTGCATTTTTTACAAGAATGCTCCCATATCATGGAAAACAAAGAAGCAACAAACCGTTAGCAAATTATCAGCAGAAGCGGAATATCAGAGTATGGCTAGTACCGTATGTGAATTACGATGGGTTTCTTATCTGCTGCATGATTTACAAACACATGCCTAGACACCTATACCCCTCTACTGCTATAACACTGCTACGATTCATATCTCAGAAAATCCCGTGTTCCATGAGAGAATAAAACATGTGGAGATTGATTGCCATTTAGTCCGTAATGCGGTAAAAGAGGGCTTCATATATACTAACCATTTACCATCAACACATCAACTCACAAACGGATTTACAAAATATTTTCCAGCAACCATATTTTTAGCCGAGAAGGGGGTGTTAAAGTATGGAAAATATGGCCCAAAAGTTATAGCCAAAACAGGCACAATTAGCACCTAAATTTATCACGCATGAACTCCTCAATTAATGGATAACATACAGCTGGTGGTGGCAAGGACAAAGGAAAAATCAAAGGAGAACAAAAGACAACATACAACTGGTGGTGGCAAGGACAAAGGAATAATTAAAGGAGGACACATATCATACAGTACAATTACCTTTTTTTTTGCCTTTTCATTGTATATATTATAAACATTTGTATAGAAAGAATCACAACTTTTATCAATCAAATAGAACACGTTTCTTCTTCCCAATTAAACCTCCAATACAGGAGCTTAATTTTGCAACAGGGTGACCCTCTCCCCCCATACATCTTCACCTTGATAATGGAAGCCATGACCAGGCTCCAGAGATTGCTTACGGTGTCTAATGGCAATTTCCAATTTCACCATAAATGTTCTGTGCTTAAGCTCACCCATCTCATCTTTGATGATAAACTCATGGTATTTTATGTTGCTGATAGTGCATCGGTTAATATCCTAATGCACTCGCTAAAGATATTCTCAGAATGGTCGGGACTGCAGATAAATATGGAGAAGAGCAGCATGCTTATTTCAGCAGATGTGGAGAATCCTAGAGAGCTGTTTAACTCTCCAACCCCCTTCTCTATAGTATCTAGGAGTGACTATTTCATCTACTAAGTTGAAGTATGCAGATCGTACTCCCATTCTGGAGCACATCAAATCTAAAATTATGTCTTGGCAAAATAGATTTTTATCATATGCAAGCAGGATCACTCTGATTATATCGATATTGAATAGTCTCCAAATTCACTGGCTAGCTCATACGGTACTTCCAAGGAAGATTATTAAGGATATCGATAAGCTGTTAAAAGCCTTCTTATGGTCAGGAAGAGGAGAATCAGGCAAAAATGCCAAGGTCAAGTGGTGAGACGTAGCATCTCCAAAGGAACAAGGTGGACTCAACATCCAATCTACCGCTTCAATGCAAAAAGTGTTACTTTGCGAAAGGATCTGGTGATTATTCTTAGACAAGGAAGCTCTTTGGACAAAATGGGTCCATGTTATATATCTTCAAGGAAAAAATTTCTGGCAACTTACAACATCTAGACAGTTCTCGTGGTTCTTCAATGAATTATTGAAGATGAGAGAATATATATACCCTATTATTAAACATATTATTAATGGAGGTAGAAATACCTGGCTCTAGTTTGATAACTGGCTAGAAATTAGCCCTCTGATTAACAACCTGGTGTTCTTACATCTATAAAATAGAATGCAAGTGGATGCTAGAATTTCTGAATTATTGTAGGATGGAGGATGGAGGATGGAGGGCTGAGTTTTGAGGGTTCTCCCATCTACGTCAGCATTTGCCTCCATTAAAGGATATTAGCGGAGATGATTCTATCTCATGGACCCTTCACCCAAGTGGTTTGTTCACAACTGCATCTTGTCATCACATTTTCAGACAAGATTTATTGATTGTCCCATGTTACAATCTGGTCTGGAAAATGTCTTTGAACTCTAAATCTTCCATCATAACTAGGCTAGCTATAAAAGATAGACTATGCACAAAATGTCAATGGTTCAACTCAAATAACACCTGTTGTGTACTATGCCAGAATGTTGATGAAGACAAGAACCATTTATTCTTTAATTGTTGATTATTCCAAAGTCATTTGCCCAAAACAATGTCGTTTTAAATTTTTTCCTTTAAAAATCAATGGGTGGATTGGTCCGGGCCCACTGGGCCACGGGCTGACCCATCCTGGCCCTCACGGGCCACCATGGGAGAACTCGACCAGGGCCCGAGCCCAGCCCAAGCCAGTGACATGCTAGTGTTGTGAATATTATATATGATTGGGAACTTAATTTGCATTGGATCATTAATCAAACTAAACCAGGTAAAGAAAATGTTGTCCGTCTCAAAGTTGCTTTTATATCTACGATTTATATGATCTGGAAAGAGAAGAATTATCGAATTTATTGCAAAGTTGTTGAAGGTAAGTATTAGGTTGAAAACAAGATCTTGAATTGGGTGCGAGTGATGATTCTAGCCAGGGGAGTTAACAATATGATTTCCTAACTGATGAAAACAAGATGGAACATTTGAGAGTAATTCAACTCACCCCAGTGAATTTAAGCATGTATTAAACATAATAGCTATTATGCCCACTAGCGCCTAGATAGGCAAATCCGTTGTATCTTGATGATTGGTAGACCTTTGTAATTTTGCAATAGCCAACGCCTTATTCATTTTTCCAAAAAAAAATCCACTCTGATTATTTAAAAGAAAAGAAGAATTTATATGCATTTGTAGGGCAAAAGTGTTTCTTTTAATTGAAAGGTTTCATTGACAACAAGTGGCTCTTGTTTTTTCATTTTTGGGTTTTACATTAAAGTTCAAATTGATCTTCGAACTTTGTTGTTAGGTAAAAATTAGTTTTATATTTTTATTTAATTAATCATCTCAAAAAATTTATAACTAACAAAATTAAGATCAATTTTATCAAAATAACTTCACATGGAATTATTTTTATTTTTAAATAAAAAAGGTGCTCACTGCTACATGATAAGTGGGATCTATTATCTAAAATGTATAAATGTGGAGGCCCACTTTTTATTTAGAAAATATATAAATAATATCACGTAAGCATTGACATGATATTTAATCAACAAAGAATTAATGCCGTCAAATTTTCCATTCATTTAGGGTCTATTTTAAACGTTTTGAAATCGTTAGGGCTCAAATTGAACGCTTTAAGATGTTATAGTTCAATTTATATTTTTTGTAAACATTATGCACTTTTGGTCTTTTTTCTTTATGTCTTAAAATGCTATAATTTAATTTAAATTTTGGTAAAAATCTTAGGGTCCAATTTAACTCTTTTGCTATTAATTTAGCTTGGTTATCTAGCGCCATTGAAGTTGTTGTATGGAAAGGGAGAGACACTAATGATTGATATTTAATTGGTATAGTTTTTGTCAAATGTAATGGATAATGAATCTTCCAAATAAACTGGAAATAGTTGTAGTGAAAAGTAATATGATGAGCTTTTTCCTTTTTTTTTGAAGTGGAAGTCAAATCCCTTTGATGACTTCCTAGACCAATAACAATTCTCAAAGAAGATTTTATGGATGCCCTAATTATAAGGTAGGAAATTACTAATAATAGAGTAGTTATTTGATAAAGTTGTTATGTGAAACTAAATAAATTTTGTTGCTACATTCTTGTAGGAAAGGGGATAAAATTACTTCAAATTAGTGGATGAAAGTTCCGGTAAAAAATGCAAAATCTGTTATAAATAAATTAAGAATGAATCTTGAGAACAAGAAATTAAAAGATGATAAGTACATGGATAATATGAATGAGCTACATGGTGAATTGGCATAAGTGAAAACAACGTTAAAATATATAATATATGAGGCAAGAAGATTACGAAGGATAATATTTTATTATAAAATATATGTTATAATATTTTTATTTTTATTTGTAACTCTATTAATTAAAAAATTGAAGAATATGAACTTCATAAACTTTGGTATGACATTATAGTAATTTATTCAAAATGTTTTGCTATTTTCAAATTTTCTAAAAAGATGTATGGCTCTATTTATTATCAACTTTCACAGTGTTGATTGTAGTTATTTTTGTATTCAGTTGTTAGTGAATCAAGTAAATATAATGTTAAATTTGTAATTAACAATGTCTTATACCAACTAATATGCATCATTATCAAAAGAACAAGTGGTTTGTCTAAAATAGATTATCATCCATCATCTCAATCATATATGAAAAGTTAATTTCAATAATAATTAAATACCATTTAAACAATGCTAAAATATCACAAGTATTGTAAACTAAGCCTAATGTGAAATAAAGTACATTAAATAAAATAAGTAATCATATAATTCATATCAAGTTCAAAAATTAAGTTCAATTTAAGTTTAAGGCGATCTTATCTTTGCATCCCTTTTATTATATAAAGGAAATGAAGTGATGCTATTCCCACCATTTTATTATGGTCCTCTAGGTTAGAAGCCAATTTCAATTTGAATATCAGATTCTACAATAATGGATCTTTGTGAGTTGTCTAGCCTCAGTATGTAAAAATTTTCTCTCTATTGTTTATATATGACAATAACAATAATTATTTTGTGTTAATATAAATTTTCAAATACTAATATATCATATTTTTGTATGTAAGTTAACTTACGTGTATTCAATTAAGCCAACTGACTCATTAAAATTTAATCCATATTTAACAACCCTTCTCCCTCTACCCAACCTTTACCTTTATCTTTGCATATTGCTCTCACTCTACCTCTTCCTCTTCCTCTTCCTTTTACCCTAACAATTGTTTGTATGCTTTTTTTTATTTTCGTAGGTCTTTTGTCTAATCACTTGATGCAGTGTCTGCTGAATTTATGAATTGAACTTCTTATTTTTATCTCCTAATGTTAGTAATGGATAGCACCTATAAATATTTTATAAATATTAAACAATTAATAACAAAATGGTAATAGAAAAATAAATTTCATAATTAACGTGAAATTCCTTGTGTTGCATTTTTTCATGATATTTAGTTATATTTTTGTTGTCCACATTTGGTGCAAGTCCTTCTCTTCCCACTTCTGATACCTTTTCTTATTTTAGAATCCTTACATTTCTCTTTCTTCCTCTTGCTTTAATTCGCTAGGTATTTTCCTTATTACTAGTGGCTCAATGACTTCATATTGAGAATAAAATCTTAGTCTATTAAATGACTCGAGAGAATACTTATATATTTGCATATAACTCTCCTTACTATAACATATTTTAATGTTTTTATATAGATTGTCATAGCTATGGTAAATGGCAGCCATGATACAAGGACACAAATCTCTATTAGGTCTTAATATTTGCAAATATAAATGTGACTACTAATTCTCACACTAAATTTGTATAATCTATGATCAATTTTATACCCATCAACCTCATTCCACTCAATCAAGCAATTAAAACTTTCTCTCTTATATTCCCTTAATATAGTAAGAACTCTTAATAATATGTTAATATCCTATTTCTCTTTAAATTGCTTTTTGTATATATTATGTTCATCATCATCTTCCTATTATATTCTAACATGCTTACAATATGCATCACCTTAGCCTCCAAGGTCTAACTCACTTATATTATTATCCATACAATCACATTTAACATTGATATTGAAATATACCTTACACTATGTCTCTTGGGATATTCTAATAGATTTTACAACCTTACCTTAATTTATAATATATAATTAATCATTGAAATCAGGTACAAAGGTTGCCGTGCATATCCTTCAGAACTGAAATTTTAGGTCATCTATATTATATCTTTGTCTCCAATTAGCATACATATGCCCTTCATACATTCTATGCTCAATTTTCAGTAAATGTGTTTTAATTGTATTAAAAAGAACATAAATAACAATATAAACCAATAAGAATAAACAATAGGATAAAACAAACAAATATATGTAATTAACAATATGAGAACATAACTTTTTCATGTCAAATATAAAAGTGAAGCTATTGTCATCCCCAAGTTGTAGATCTTAAAATAAAAGCTTTAAAAACTACTTCTATGTTTATGTACATTCAACATCAACCACACCCTATGCATAGGAAATATTTGATTATTTCCATTCCTTCTAATAACAACTAACAACTGTCTTTTACATATCCCCTTCAAAAAACATTCATCTAGTCATATTATTGATTTATAACCTTTAATATAATCTCTTTTACCGCCATTGAGACAAATATAGCATCTTACAAACACCCCTTTACTATCAACACTAGTACTTGTTATAATTGCCTATATTGCACCTGGGTGCATATTCTTCACCTCCTTATCATATCCTAACATTATAGAAAATTCTTCCTCATGACACCTATGCATCATCTTAACCACACCACTTTTTGTTATTTTGTAAGTGTTAAAACTCACGTCTATTCTTAATTCCTTCCTTAATAAGGTCTTTAAGTTAGCAACCTTGGTGTTTGGATGTGACTCAATCATGTTCTTATAGTAACTTGCAATTTATTTGGATATGATGAGTTTGTTAATATTAGTGGTTATATAACTATACTTAGGTTTATAAAGTTTATCTCTTAACAACGAAACTATTGTCATTTCTGTCAATACTTACAAAAAATAACTAAAAGCATTGTGGTGCACATCTCCCTTTCACTCAAGACTTCTTTTTTTTTTTTACATTTCAGGCTCAAACTCTTTACAATGGAGTATTTAATAGCTACCTCCTTGAATTCTCTTGCATTTTTTGACTTCAAATATACAGCCCAAGCTGAAAAGTTACATGTTGGATGATAATAAAGCCTTTTAAATTAACTTCTTAACGCATTATCAACATTTATATCTAAACTTTTTTTTGAAAATTTAAAATTTATCAATTATATAAATGTAGAATATATAATGATATAAAACGACACACATATCCCAACACATCTGATTAGACAGACCAAAAATAAATCTCATTCCCATGCATGAGATTAACTCGTTCGTATCACTCTGGAGTTTAACCCACAAAAAACAAAATTTTCCCTAAATCAAAACTTCCAAAAGAACATATATGCATAGTTTATCTCCTGCTTCAGCCTAATCCTCCACCGATTGAGCTATCTGATCACATTGTATACATCCATCGAGGCAAATTGAGACTTTAATGGAAGGAGAATATATGAGGGAGCCTTTTCTATAGCACAGAGATCCAAAAGAATGAATAAGATAAACCCTAAATATTGATCAATCTTCTTTTGATTCCCAAATTAATACGATACTTCTTTGGATCATCAGGCGATTGTTCACCTGCTCTTCTTGCTTTTATTCACTATCCCTCACTTTAAACTTATATTAGTTGTTTACAGATAATGCTTATTTAAACAAGACTAGAGATTCGTTCCTTGCCTAAATTAGATAAGTAAGATAAAAGTCCCCTTTCTACTGCCAAGTTCTTATTGCATGAGCTTAGTCTAGAATTACAGATAATTTGCTCTCTCACCCATAGGGTAGTCTCCTGTATAATCTAATCTAATCTAATCTATTTTCTCTATTAAGGAAAAGTATGACGTTCCTCTCTTCATATACTTTATGAGCATAGGTACCGAATACCATGATCGCCACATCGTTATCTGCCTTAGGTAGATTAGAGACACGAAACCACTTCTTCATCTCTAAGTAATTGTCTCTAGTAAGCATGATTTTACATTTTCGAAGCAAGTGTTTCCATAAGTGAGAGGAGAATGCATAGTCAAAAAGACATGCAGTTGGGTTTCAATGTTTACCTTACATAATGAGCATCTATTAACTATATTGAGATAGGTCAATTAATCCAAAGTGTTTTGAAAATCCGAAAGATGTAGTTTAGCAAAATTTTTGGTTTGGCTGCAGTTGTTTCTAACACAATCAAAAACAAGAAAAATTAAACAATCAAAAGCGAAAAAACAAATCAATAGCGAAATTTATTAACGCAGTTCGGAATACCTCGCCTAAGTTTATGAGCCCTTCACCCAGCTTAATACTTTCACTAACGAAAATAGTTTTAGACAAGGCCTTACTGAGCCGACACTACTCAACCCTTGACACTATCCCTCATCCTTTCAACTTGTGAAAGTATTTCACATCTAATAATACGACCGCCTCGTACTAACCTCAACAGAGGATTTTTTTAACAACTTTTAACAATAAAGACAACAATCAAATAGCTTAAGTGATTTAAAAAACAAAGACATAAACGAGTAAACTTAAGATAAAAGGGAACGACTTCCCTAATAGATTCAACTCCTTCAAAGACATATCTGAAAGTTGTTCACCAAAAGCACTTCACTAGTTAGCTACTGGATTTTTCAGACATCACTTCCACTGTAAGATTTATCTGAGCATTTATTGACTAAGTAACGTCTGAAGTTCGTAGGTGTTCAAGCTATGATAGATGGTGGCAACATCAGATCAAGCATTATCTTCCTCCACTCTATATGTCGTTTCAATTGTGTTTTAAACTTAGGAGCATAAAGTATATGGTTAAGAATCCCAAGAATGAAAATTAGTGACTAGGGATGATATGACAATGATTCTACCGGCTAAAAAAACACGCAAAAACCCAGCAAGAAAATCATAGCTGCACTGCACCACAATCAATGACACTCCTAAAGAAAAATGCACCCCACACCTGTTCAGCCTAGGTTACGTAATCAACCAGAAAAGTTTGCAACAGAAATGCAATCCTTCACACAAAAATTCACAGCTCACCAAATAATATCTTAATACTATTAGCTATAAGATATTTACAATAATCCTTGGATATCTAGTTGCCATAATCAAGTTAAAATTCTAGAAGATCACCATTATCCCACAGTGGGATATACGTACTAAATATCATCTTAATTAAGATTTTAAACTTCACAAACTTGTCTTGAAAGAGTCCCACATAAACACAACTAGGTTCAATTATCAAATAATGTTCAAAATTAAATTATAAAATATAATCACCTATATCTTAACAATCTCCTCCTTTTTGACATTATTTGTTACATATTTGAAACTCCCCCTAAAGTAGATAATTGGATTCATAAACCATAAGGAAACTCCCCCTTAATCGAACATGAAGTTTGAAATAACTTCCGAATATGCACTTGGAAAATATCCAAACAAACAATAATCTGAAGTTAACAAAAACAGCCAAGTTCTCCAAGTAAACACAACAGTCACAGCCAGTACATCATCTATTCTCCCCCTTGGTACAAAAAGATGCCACAAAACAAGACTAATAGTCACAGAGATACCTTGAAATCTCCCCTAAATTGAACAGTTACCAAAAACAATCATATATCTCCCCCTTAAGACAAAACAATATAAAAGCATATTGCTCAAACTCGCACAACCTACACTATAGAGAGAAACCAAAATAAAACTTAAAAAACTAGAATCATAGAAAGCTCGAATCTTCCTATAGGTCTCTAACCAAGCATTAACATTTTCTCGACATAACATCGTAAATCAACATTCAGAAACAAAACTTTCAAATCATCAAGGAGAGTCTCATTCTCGCGTCAAATATACCATTCAACAAATAAGGAAAAATCCAAAAACACACCAATCACCTGAACCTTATAAAACCCATAAATCAAAAACTTAGAAAGTGTAGACGTTAACTCCTTCAAACCTTTTCTTTTAATAAACATCAATACACTTCAAAATTTTAAAGAACACAGCCCCTGTGCCCCTTAAAAAAATTCTAAACTTGTAACATCCCCTCATCTATGGGAAGGGTAAATTGGTAATTTGGAACGGGTTAGGAATGTTTAATAGTGTATTGAT
>JAOQMS010042747.1:0-13112 GCA_027563885.1 Erythroxylum longipes
AAGAATTTAAGTTGGAAATATGACTATACTGAAGTATGATAACTGGGATGGTTTTACTGAACATACTTTAGTATTCTAATTATATCTTGACCTATATTTTTCTATATGGAGTGATTATTGTTTTGAATTAAATTAGATTCATAAGGATACAAATTGTCTTAAGTGATGGAATTCTAATTCTACGTCTAGGAATTTCAGAATATGATTGGAAGTTGAGATAAGAATTCTGTTGAAGCTTAAGAATAGTCTGAAATTATTTGGGCATAACTTCCAGTATACCTACCCAAATTGGATGAACTTGGTATCATTGGAAACCTAAGACAAAGAGGAACAACGTTTTGGAAGGAAGTATTACCTAATTACCTTACCTACCTGATGATAATAATTGAACAAAGTGGACCCGAAAGTTGGTTGTAAAATAAATCTGGATTGAGGAATTGAGTATGATTTCGCATGATTGAGAATGTGACAAGATTAAGGATAAGAAACCCATAATTTGTCATAAACATGCATCATACATATTCAGTATACATGCATATGCATAATTGAATTTATAATTATGCACAATAATGATATGTGTTTGTATTAAATGTTTTAGAGGAACCCATCGAGCGACCGATTCCAGATATTGCTGGGACATCGAGGCAATAAGCAATAAGGGAGATTTTGTAAGTAATTTAGACGGTAAATTTTGTGAGTAACCTAAGATGGTCTCACCTTGATTTGTTTTTTTCCTTACTGAATTGAATTTGACTTATGCTGATTGTGTTCTGAATTCTGGACAATGATTGTCCGAGGCATTTGATGCATGTTTATATCATTGGAAGTGCTATTTGCATGTGAATATGATTGACTACTTGCTTTGTACATGAAATGTCTGAAATGACCTTGTTTTGTTTTAAAACTGTTCAGTCCTAGATATGGGTAAATAGGCATGCCTAGAAGGGTCTGTAGCTATTTTTGTGACACTTCAGTGTCAGACACTTCAGTGTCTTCTGTTATTAACACTTCGGTGTCTTCTGTTATTGAGACATAAGTCTCTTCTGTGATATGATACCAATTATGGTATCTTTTGTATAAGTCCCATTACCCACTTCTGTTGATGGATTAGCAGTCATCTAATTATGTATTCTGATATATGTTAGATTTTGAAATAAACAAAATGATGTTTTGAACTGAAGGGATTGTGCCTTCTTTGATACTTAGTTCTGTCAACTATACAACTGTTCTGAAATTTAATATCTGCTTATGCTATAACTTGATTCAGTATGATTAATTGTCAAATTATACATAGTTTAGTTATTACTCACTAAGCTATATGCTTAGCACGGTGGATTTGCCCCGTATAGGTTCTGAGCGACATTTATAAAGACTGGGACAAGACAACCGCAATGGCCAATGAAGTCTGAGTGTTGTTTTGAAAATAATGTAAAATATTTGGTTTGACTTTTGGGCTTGTATTTGATATGTATATGTGAATTTGTTTGTAAGTTTGTAACAACAATACTTCAGTTTGGTTTAGATTTTTCAGCGAGTTTGTGTTACGTACTATGTAATTTAATGTATGTTAGCCTAAATTGTTTGCTGGAAGTTTTTATATGCTTTGGTTTGTTTGTGCTGTTTTGTGTGGCATTCATATATCCTTCCAGGGGGTATGTAGGTGTAACAAGCTATAATGGTTTAAATGATCATAACTTGTGATTAAGGATACATACCCGCGAGTAGTCAAATTGAGCATGCATTGTACATAACATATGTATGTGTGTGTGTGTGTGTGATTTAATACTTATATGAATGATCAAATTAGTAATGTGTGTACAATGTGTGTATTGCTTGAATTTAGACGCTCAAGTCGAATGCCAACATCCAAACATTACCGATTCGTCGAGGCAATAGCTATCTTTCTCACTAAGATTGATTGTATCTACTTAAATTTCAATTATTGAACTATTATTGATGTGAATGTGATAATTCCGAACATTGATAATCTGAGGAGTTTCATAATTGAATGTGAAGATGAAAGAAATATGTGTACTCAATGAAATGTTGAATGTTAGACTTAGATCTGATGAATATGTGACAATGATTAATGTAATGAATGAAGCGATTGATTGCATATAATGAGAAATGATGCATTTTCATCATATTGATATGCACGATCAGAAAAAGGAGTTGTGACTGGAGTGGCCAGTGAAAAAGAGCTTAAAGCTCATGTCCATAAAGAGCCACGGGCTTAGTATATGAATGAGCCCAGTATGCACAATGGGTACGGGACAGTTATTAATGAGCCCGGTAGCCACAATGGGCATGGGACAAAAAAAGGTATTCAGTTACAACAAAGTAACAGTGAAAGTGAGTCACATATGCATTTTCATATATAATTTGATATGCTTTAAATGAATGATTGAAACGAATTGTTTAGACTGTTCTGAAATAGAAATGTGAAATAGTGTATACAAATTGTATTTGTTGAAGCATGTTGAAATATGATGTGATATGCAATAATTGATGATATGATCTATCTATGAATTGAAATGTGAATTGTCTTTGTTTCTTGAAACGAGTGAGCACTTCGAGGATGGTTCACTCATTGAGTTCACAAAACTAATCAAAACTGGAAATATTGATTTTTAGGTACGAGGGAGACATAATTCTTAAGGCAAACTAGTAGAAGTCTAGTATTGTCAATTTTGGACTCAAGAATGGCTCAAAGTTCAGTCGGCTGATATTAAGGAGTTTAGATAGAATACTTCTTTTAGTTCTCATTTCATGTAGAATATGATGTAAAGAGTAGTAAACTCTCATATGTTTTTGATACTGCATATATGGATTATGTAGTGAAATGCTACAGTGTAAATATGTTTGTGAATGAAATGAGGAGTTGATCTTTTGATTAATTATGTTTTGTATGATGCCATACAAGTGAATGTGATTGTTCTAACATGTCGCTTTCATAGGGTATGTCTCAAATGTCCTCAGGATGTTCAGGCGTATGCTCTATGAAGGTGGTGTGTTACACTAAAGGGGTATTTTTTTTTGGTATTTTTAGAAGTAGTTCCCATATCACAATAGAAGTATTAATAAAAAAATGTTTATTTAAGCAAGCCTTGCTTTCAGGAAACATGCTTAACCATTTATCATTTACATGTGCCTAATTAGTCTTGCTCTAGATTAGAAGTCTCTAAAAGATTAAATTATAAGCATATACATATGTCACTTGCATCTTAACCATCTTATATTACAATCTAACAATAACATGAATCATTTAATCAGAAATAAATTGATCAAATAAACTCAATTGGAATCATATAATATAATTGTTCTTCTATTGAAATGGAAATGGTGTTTAATGATAGTCTCCTAATAGATCCTTAAGAAACGTATCCTCCTACTAGTAATTTCTTCAATAGATCCTTAAGAAATGCAACTTCCTACTAGTAATTTCTTTCAACTTTGTTTCTAATAACCTAAATAAATATAAATTATTTTCAGTAATGAAGTTGTTAATTGCTAGTTTTTTGAAGGGGTAGTTAATCCCTTTACATTATAGGAAATAATCATCATTAGGAATGATTAAGGATGAGGCCTTTGTTTTTCCTCTTTGAACTCTTCTTTTTTGTTGTTGTGAATTCAATCTTTGATCCAAAAGTGGATGTGTCAATTTCAAAAGTGGAGTTATAGAGGCAAAATTCTAAATTGAAGTTTAAGGGATTCAATTACACCTATTTGATTGGTATCCATTAAGGTGATGTCATTTTTAGGATTTGCCAATAGGTGGGACTCTAGTAAGGATCCCTTATTTTTATTGATATCAGGACCTTTGATTGGACTATTTCAAGTTAGTGATATGTGTTTAAATTTTGATTGATTTGATATGGTACACTTAGTGATTAATGCCTTATAAATGCTTAAGATATCACTTTGACTCATATGTGAATTTAGGCACAATTCAGAAGTAAATAAGTTAAAGTGAGTCGAAAGCACGATATTTGGGCTATGGATTGTGGTAGTTTAATTTTTGTATTCTATTTTAGTTGGTGTTTTGTGAATATATTTGTTTCTTTTTGATTATTTGTTAACTTTTAAAAGTTTGCGAGTTTTGGTGTATGGTAGTTACGAGATCTCCTTGAAGAGAAATCGAGCAACTTGATCCGGATATTACAAGAACATTATAGAGATTGTGTAAGAAAGCAAGGTCAACTTTGGCAGAATATTTGAAATTAGAATACGAAGGCACGATGGCAAATTTGATAACTCTAAGGGAGTTAGTTGCACCCGATTTAACTCAAAGACCATTATGCATAACATTTTTGAATTTTACTAAACATGTTACCTTTGAGTTAAAATTTGGATTAATTCATTTATTGCCTAACTTTCATGGTCTTGCAGGGGAGGATGCATATAAGCATCTTAACGAACTCGATGCAGTGTGTTTGAGCATGGAGCCTCATGAGGTGACCGACGAGCAGATCATATTGAGGGCTTTCCCGTTCTCACTCAAAGATGCAGCAAAGGATTGACTATTTGACTTACCAGCTGGAAGCGTGAATACTTGGTTAGAGATGAAGAGATTATTCTTAGAAAATATTTTTAGACCTCAAAGACAATAAGTATTCGAAAGGAGATATGTGGTATCAAGCAGCACAACAGAGAATCTCTTTAGGAGTATTAGGAGTGGTTCAAGAAATTATATGTCATTTGTCCCCACCACAACATACCGGAGTAACTTCTCTTCCAATATTTTTATGAAGGACTACTACCGATGGAGGGGAGTTTGGTTGATGCAGTAAGTGGTGGGGCACTTTGCGAGAAAACTCCCATTAAAGCAAGGATATTACTTAAGCAGATGGCTGCTAATGCCCAATAATTCAGCACTCGTAATGATGTTCGATTAGTAAATGAGGTAAGCACTTCATCCATTAAACATCAATTAGACGAACTAACATATTTTGTGAGACAGATTGCAGTTGGATAGGCACAAGTGAAAGTGTGCGGGCTATGTTCAAACATGAGCCATCCAACTCATGAGTGCTCGATGTTGCAAGAAGGAAGTATGGAGTGTGTGAATGCTACAAGAGGAAACTTCCCAAACCAATATAACCTATACTCGTAAACATATAACCCAAGTTGGAGGGACCATCCCAACTTTAGTTATAGAGGGAACATACAACAAAATTACTTACAAAATTGGTTGTAAAGAGCATAAGGAATTCAACTAAGGCAATAAGAAGCACAAAGAGCCTCTTCTTCCAGTTTAGGTAATTCTATGGAAGAATTGATAAAAAATCTTACTCCTAACAATCTCCGATTTCAACAGAACTTGCAGCATCAACTGCAATAGTTCCTACAAGAGACAAAATAGAGCGTACATAATTTGGAAAATCAATTGGGTCAGATGGCAGCAAGGATAAATCATATCTAATCACAAATTGGAGGAAAGCTGTCATCCTAAATCAAGGTGAATTCGAAGAACGTCAGTGCCCTAACCTTAAGGAGTGGAAAAGAGATTGAGGTTCCCAAGAAAATTCCAATAAATATTGCTACTAATGTAGAGATCGAGAAGGAATTGGGGAAGGCAAAAATACGTCATCGAGCACAAAGGTAAATTTCAAAAGCCCTAATATTATTAAGACTAATTCTCTACCTTTACTTAATAGATTGACAAATTTGATCAAGGAGGAGAAGGACCAAGAGATATTGGAGAATTTCCGAAAAGTGTAGGTCAACATACGTTTGCTCGAGGCAATTAAGCAAGTACCAAGGTATGCCAAATTTCTTAAAGAACTATATACATATAAGAGGAAACTGAGGGGTGATGAAAAGATAATGATGGGTGAGAATGTATCAGCAGTATTCAGAAAGAAGATGCCTTCAAAATGTAGGGATCTAGGTATGTTTACCATTCTTTACAAAATTAGGAATACTATGATCAATACAACTATGTTGGATTTGGGTGTTTCGATTAATGTGACTCCTCGTTCGATTTATACTTCTTTGAATTTGGGTCCTTTGAAGGAAATGAGTGTGATAATACAATTGGATAACGACACTAATGCTTATCCTAATGGGTGGTTGAGGATGTTTTGGTGGAGGTGAATAGGTTAATATTTCCTGTAGATTTCTATTTTGTGGATATGAATGATGACACTTCATATAATATGATACCTATCTTGTTGGAGAGACCATTTCTTAATACGACTCCAACTAAGATAGATGTTTATGAGGGAACCCTCATAATGGAATTTGATGGTAAAGTGATCCATTTCAATATTTTTGATACCATGAAACATCCTCCTAAGGATCATTGTGTTTTTTCTATTGATGTGATTGATCCCTTGGTATAAGAAATGTTCAAATTAAGTTACAAGGATCAATAAAAAATGGTTTTGACTGAGGACATGAAAGTAGCAGCTAAAATTGATGTTGGGATGGGTGAAGAGCTTATAGACATAACGTTCATATTGGAATCATTGGAAAACTTCCCAGAAAGGTATGATTTGGCTTCTATACAACTACTTGAAACTCACCAGAAGTTATTACCTTCTACACACCTAAAGTATGCCTATTTGGGAGATAAGTAGACTCTCCCAGTTATCATTTCGGCAGAGTTAACTTCAAATCAATAGGAGAGGCTAGTCCAAATGCTTAAAGAGTGCAAGAAGGCCATCAGGTGGACTGTCGCAGATATCCAAGGAATAAGCTCTTCCATATACATGCTCCATATTTTGTTAGAGGTGGATGTAAAAGCTACAAGGCAAGCTCAGCTTAGGTTGAATCCTCCAATGATGGAAGTTGTTTACCCGATCTCTGATAGTAAGTGGGTAAGTCCTATCTAGGTGGTTCCAAAGAAGTCTGGAATCACTGTTGTGACAAACCAAGAAGTTGAGTTTTTTCCACCTGAGTGCAAAATGGGTGGAGAATATGTATTGATTATAGAAAGTTAAATTCTGCTACTCGTAAAAGCCACTTTTCCCTTCCTTTTATTGATCAAATGCTTGAGAGATTGGTTGGCTATGACTATTATTGCTTTTTAGATGGCTTTTCAATTATCTTCATATCTCGATCGCAACGAAAGATCAGGAGAAGACCACATTTACATGCCCATTTAGTACATTTGCTTACCGAAGGATGCCATTCGGATTATGTAACGCACCCACCACATTCCAAAGGTGTATGGTAAGCATTTTTCTGAATCTGTTGAGAGGATTATTAAGGTATTCATGGATGGTTTTAGTGTGTATGGATCTTCTTTTCATGAATGTCTTAAGAATCTTGCTAGTATCTTAGAACGATGTATAGAAACTAACCTTGTGTTGAATTAGGAAAAATGTTTAGGGTTATTGAAGCAGATAAGTTTAAAGTTGATCTTATTTCTTCTTTACCTTACCCCTTTACTGTGAGGGAACAACGTTCTTTTCTTAAGCATGTAGGCTTTTATCGAAGGTACATTTAAGGACTTCTCAAAGATAGCCGCACCACTATGCAAGCTTCTTCAACAAGATGTCTCCTTTGAGTTTGACAAGAAGTGCAAAGAAGCATTCAATAAACTTAAGGAGCTTCTGACATCCCCACCAGTGATTCAACCGCCAGATTGGAACCTCCCCTTTAAGATCATGTGTGGTACAAGTGATTATGCAATGGGGGCAGTTCTGGGAAAAAGAATGGGAAAAGCTTTGCATTCCATCTACTATGCTTCAAATACCTTAAACCCAACCTAGTTGAATTATTCAATTGTTGAAAAAGAACTCTTATATGTGGTTTTTGCTTTGGAAAAGTTTTGTTCATATTTGGTTGGTGCTTAAGTGATTGTTTATTCTTACCATGCAACTTTATGATACTTGCTTACGAATAAGGAAGCATAACTGACTCTGATCAGATGGATACTCCTTCTTCAAAAATTCTACTTGAAAAAAAAGATAACAAGGGGATAGAAAACATGGTAGCAGACCATCTCATTCGATTGATTAAGGAAGAAGATGATATCCCTCTACAAGAAACCTTTTCGAATGAGCAATTGTTTTTAGCCGATGGAACACCACCATGGTGTGCAGACATTGTAAAATTTTTAGTTACTAATGAATTACCTACTGATTTGT
Organism: Erythroxylum longipes; assembly: GCA_027563885.1. Lineage (NCBI taxonomy): Eukaryota > Viridiplantae > Streptophyta > Magnoliopsida > Malpighiales > Erythroxylaceae > Erythroxylum > Erythroxylum longipes. The sequence goes on from JAOQMS010042747.1 coordinate 8,097, forward strand.
CAGAGGCTCAGAAGGATAAGCTAAAAAGTGAAGCGAAGCATTATGTATGGGATGACCCGTATCTTTGGAGGCATTATGCAGGTCAAATTATCAGAAGGTGTGTACTGAAAAATGAAACATTCTCAATATTAACCTTCTACCATTCGTATATATGTAGAGGACATTTTAGAGTGAAAAGGACAGCTCGTAAAGTTCTAAGGAGCAGCTTCTACTAGCCAACATTGTTTAAAGACGCATATACCTTCTGCAAATCTTATGATAGATGCCAACGGTTAGGTAACCTGTCCCATAAGGATCAATTGCCACAAACTCCTTTACTTTTTTGTGAAATTTTTTACGTTTGGGGCGTTGATGTTATGGGACCTTTCCCTCTATCTTTTGGCTTTACTTATATATTGCTTGCAGTAGATTATGTTTCTAAATGGGTGGAAGCCAAAGCTACCGGGACGAACGATGCAAAGGTTATTGTAGATTTTGTTAAGGATAACATTCTTTCTAGGTTCAGGATACTAAAAGTAATTGTTAGTAACAAAGAAACCCACTTTTGCAACAAGGTGATGGAAGCAGTGTTTAGAAAATATCACATCAGGCACAAAGTTTCCACTGCTTACTATCCCCGAAGCAATGGGCAAGCTGAAGTCTTAAATCTAGAAATTAAGCTAATCTTAGAGAAAACTGTGTAGCCCAATAGGAAGGATTGGAGCATAAAACTAGAAGACACATTATGGGCCTATAGGATAGCTTACAAAACACCAATTAGGATGTTGCTGTATAGCCTAGTGTTCGGGCAGCCATGTCATCTTCCAGTGGATTCACAGCATAAAGCATATTAGGTTATTAGAAGATACAATATGAATTTGGACGATGCAGGAGTGCATAGGAAGTTACATGTTCAAAAGTTAGAAGAGATGAGGAATGAGTCATATCAAAATGCAGTGATATATAAGGAGAGGACAAACGCTTTTCATGATAAGATAATTTCAAGGGAGCGCTTCTTGGTGGGCCTAAAAGTGTTACTATATCATTCCAAACTCAAACTCATTCCAGGTAAGTTGCATTCTCGTTTGGTTAGTCCATTTGTATCACTCATGTCTTTCCTTTTAGTGCAGTAAAGATATAGAGTCTCAAAATTGACAATACATTTAAAGTGAATGGTCATTACTTAAAGCTGTATTATAAGGGCTTCCAAATAGAGGATTTGGAGTTGTTGATGCTGGAGGATGTGACGGGTGTCACTTGATGCACGTAATTGGAATAACGTTAAACAAAGGTGCTACTTGGGAGGCTCGTAAGGGTAATTAATTTCTATCTTTTACATTTTCGCTTTTACTATTTTCGTGAACCGCTCCATTTTATGCATTTGATTTTACATTGAGGACAATGTAAGTTTTATGTGTGGGGGTGGGTATATTAGTTTTTATGCAAGTTTTTGACCTTAATTGTAGCTTATGTGACATTTTAGGTGGTTTTCAAAATCAAAAGAACAATATCGAAAATTTTCTTATTTTCTATTGCTTTTAAGATTGTTTAGTCATAATTAGAGTGTGAATTGATTAATAAAATCCATAGCAAAATTTGGCATGTACTTATGCTTTTATGATTTATTAATGTTAATTCTTAGAAGAACAGTAACTAGTGGTAAACAAAAATCAGTGAGGTTAGAGCCATAATATCATTCTTGCTGTTTTGTTTGTTATGTGTGACCTTTATAACATATGCATCCTTACTTTGCATAGATTTTCTATTTGAGACCACATTTTTATCACATGTATTTTTATGAAATTGATTAGGTATTCCTTGTTGATTACAAGCTACATTAGCCAAATAGCCTAACCATTTTTGTAAATTTTTCTTTGCTAACCCCCTTTAAGCTTTATTGTCCTTTTATTTTGTATAAACCACATTACATACATCTAACTAAATGCCTTACCCGAGTCTTAAATCTAGTGAAGCATTTGTTAATTCTTGATGAATGTTATTGTACAAAAGCCTAAGTGTCAGGGTACATATACATGTGGGTTGGTTATATTTGTTAAAATTCCATATTATGAATCCTATGTTTATGTAGCTTCTATCATTTTTATTTTTGAAAAAAATAAAAAATAAAAAAACGTGAGTTTGAATAAAAGTATGAAGAAGGAAATACAATTTTTGTGAAAAGTTGTTAATAGTTTATCCTCCTTAAGTTGTATTGATTGGGTGTTTGAATATATTACATATAAGGCGGATGTTGTTTTGGATGGAGTACTTTTTGTGTTATGTTCATGTGGCTTATGGTGTGAGAGCTTAATTGAGTTGTCAAACATAATTGTTGCATTCTTCATAACTGACGGTACCCAATTTTGAATAGATGTTAACTTATGCACTTGATATTTCGTTGAGTGTTATTTTTGCTTCACTACCTGGATGAATTTTATTCTATATTACCCAAAATACATTCTACCTTACCCTTACCTTCAATATAACACTAGAAAAGTCATTCGAGTCATGATTATGCATGTGACTTGTAGCGGTGGAGAAATGAAATGATATGTAAAGTTATTGACTTTTATGATTATGAATGATGTTTGAGTGTACCCTCAGAAATATCTTGTTTAAACACCTTTTTTCCAAGTCTACCTCTAGTGCGCTTAGTTTCTAAGGGTGATGAATATTGATTGATTATGAGTAAAATCTTTGAATGTTGAGTTATTGCTTTAGGTTTTGAAAGTCATTCATCTTTACTTATAGCTATCTATTCTTAGGAAACATGGAAAATGAATAAAAGTTTTGGTTTGTGATTTTAGTTTTGACGATTTACCTGAGGATGGTCAAAGGCTAAATGTGGGGGAACTTGATACGTGTTTAAATTTTAATTCATTTGATATGCTACACTTAGTGTTTAATGCCTTAAAAATGCTTAAGATACTCACTTTGACTCATATGTGGTTTTAGGCACAATTTGGAAGCAAAGAAGTTAAAGTGAGTAGAAAACACAAAATTTGGGCTATTTTTCGAAGAAGCATACTTGTCTTTTTGGAGTAAGAAGAAGAAAATAAAGACAAGAAGAAGAAAAGAAAAATGAAAATGAAAACACAAGGAAGATTTAAAGTTTTTCATGGCACATGAATGAAATTTACATGCAATTATGTGAATTAATAGCAGCATAGTAAGAGAAGAAAAGAAGAACAAGCCAATAGACCAAAATGACATTGGTGAGGAGAATAAAATGCATACAGCAAACATTGGGGTAGAAACGGATACACCACCTATGCAAATGTTTTCTGCGTTTAGCGCAGACAATGTTTGTATTCAACATAGACATTTGCATCACATGGGATGCGTTTTCATTAAAATGCACAGTAACAAGGTGGGGGAGTGAACAGTAAGGTGGACCATAAACTAAATAGAAAAAGAGAGTAGCACAGCGAAAAGAGATTGGAGGCACTGCGGTTCTCTCATCACTTTTTCACCACCGAAGCAGCTATAGAGAAGATGATTGATGCTTGGAGCATAAAAATATAGATGGAAGGCTAGCTTCCCAATGCCAGTTTAATGGAGATATTAATGCTAAGTCACGATTAAGCCATTTTATCAAATTAATGTGTAATTTATTTTCAGATTGTTATGTTCTTTATGTTGATTTGATTAGGTTTTCGAATGGATTATCTTAATATGTTATTTTGATTGTTTTATTTTGAACTTATTGCTATAACATTGAATGGAATCCATAATAGTTAATTTTGGTGTTTGTTAGTAGCATCTAATGATCCCGTATCATTAAGAACAACATAACTTAGGTTAGATAACTTGAATGTGTAAGATCACTATTTATATTGATCATTTTCCACATCATAATGCAGCTACCAAATTAAATCTAGTGATCATATCCTAGGTTATTCACTAGTTAAGCTTAATTAATGATCATATCTTTGTTAAACAAAACCCAAGGGAAAAATAAAATCAGTAGAGCATTCTATTAGTCTCAGATCGATAGTTCGAAGAGAGTTGTAAAGACGTTAGGATGATGAAATATGCTTGATCATATTTAGGCCGAGATTGGACCTATACCTTAACTATATTCGACACTTTACTCATTTCAGATTGCTTACTTTAATTTTTTTCGATATTTTTTTCTGATTTTATTTTCTAAATTGATTAAAATCCCAAAAAAACCCTTTTATATTTTCCTAGAATCAATTAATTTTGGTTACGAAAATTAACCGAATATTCGTTGTGGATTCGATCACGACTCACACTAACTACAAATTTTAGCGTGCATATTCAGGTAAATTTTGTAATGTACTCGACACGCACTATCATTTAGTCAATATTGTAATAAATCACAAATGCATGACATAGCTATAGCTAGGACCAGTTAGTAGGGGCGATCACACAAAGACTATGAATACTTGTACTTGCCCTTCCCCTATTATCTAGCCTAAGGATTGATTTTGGATTTTTAATGAAAAGAAACTAAAAGCTAAGGCAAGTAAAATAAAATAGGAAATAAAGTTGAACAGAGAATTCAGGAAGCACTAGGAAATTATCGATATCGAGTAACTAGTATCTAGGTTTCAAATCCCCCTAACCCTTAACTGATTGATCATTTGTAATACAATTGTGTTGTTGATTAGTTTAACCATGGAGATTCCTAAGGTATGCTAGTAGCTAACCTTGAGTCTACTAACAACTTATCCTAAGTTTTCTAACTGAATTACTCATGATAAATCTTATAGGATTGCATTACCATTTTTTAAATTCGTCTATTCGATTTGACCCTATTTGAAAGATTTATCTCATCTTATCTCTAGGATTGCAATAAACTCTTTCCAATTAACATGGATCTATTCAACCTAGGGTTTCTCAATCATGAGGTATGAAATCATATTAAAGTCTAATAATGTAACATCCCCTCACCTATGGGAAGGGTAAATTGGTTCTTTGGAACGGGTTAGGATTGTTTAAAGTGCATTGACATACTCATGCATTCATATATGCACATAAGTGGCAAATAGTGAATTTTTGCACATGTAA
>JAOQMS010042748.1:0-13111 GCA_027563885.1 Erythroxylum longipes
AATGTGATAGAGGTAGGTCAGGTTTTTATTTGTCCATGTATGAATAATTGAAGAAGAAGACAATGCTAACGTCACGTCGATTCCATTCAATACCTTTCGTTGATCCTCTACAATTTTGTTCTAAAATTGTCAAAAAGTAGATCAACAGATCCTCTCATACATTATCAGTGTAAGAATCAAATTTTTGTTTTTGACAATATAATTTTATAGACATTACATTTATCCTTTTGCTATTATCTACATCTAGGTAACACTACAGTCAGAATAGACAAAAAGCATTGCTTTGATGATGAAGCACCACTCCACTTAGTGGAGAAGCTTCGGAAATATGTAATTTTCAACATATGGCAAAAGGTTAAAAACTATGATACGTTCAGAGGTTTTGTTGTGTTATGAATAGTTCGAAGAAGACAAGAGCTAATGTGATAGAGGTAGGTCAGGTTTTTATTTGTCCATGTATGAATAATTGAAGAAGAAGACAATGCTAACGTCACGTCGATTCCATTCAATACCTTTCGTTGATCCTCTACAATTTTGTTCTAAAATTGTCAAAAAGTAGATCAACAGATCCTCTCATACATTATCAGTGTAAGAATCAAATTTTTGTTTTTGACAATATAATTTTATAGACATTACATTTATCCTTTTGCTATTATCTACATCTAGGTAACACTACAGTCAGAATAGACAAAAAGCATTGCTTTGATGATGAAGCACCACTCCACTTAGTGGAGAAGGAAAGACCTCAAATTCAAACAAGAATGAGCAGACAGAGAAATGAATTGCGAAAAGCACCACAAACAAAACTAAAAAAACCATCATCTTGCTTGTATCTTTCTTTATTCTTTTCTTTTTATTTTCCTTATGATTCAGACAAGCAATCCGGAAAAAAAAAAGGACCATGTTTCCTTTGCTTTTGCCAGAGACCTACTTTGGATTGGATTTCAGGAAAGAATCTCCATTTCTGGCAAAAGAAAAAATCGTCTCTTTCCATATATCACAGCAAAATATGATTAAGCAAACCATTCAGAAAGTTTCCTGTTCTGTTCAACTCTTCATGTTTCTTTTGATGTTGGTCATCATTTCATTTCAGCTATTCTCTACTACCGTTAACTGAATTCTGATAGAAGAACGTGTACATGTACTATAAACTTGACAGACCCCCATGCCAAAAAAGAGTGTACGAGACTGTGATGATCAATCAGATTGCTCCTCGTCCTTAGCCGTAATGGAATGAATAAAGTCTCAAGCACGGCGCAATAGGGATTTTCACTTATCATTTAGTCTTCTTCTCCAGTTCATCAAGTGATGCCAGTCTTTCAACGAGCGGAGGATGTGAATAGTGATATGCTGAGTACCATGGATCTGTGTTCATGCCTGATAAGTTCTCCTCCTGGAAAATCATCGATCAACTCTCTGGTCAGAACGTGTAAGAGACTATACAAGGATGACATAGACACCCCATAAACGACAGACTACAAAAAAACAGTGAACATTCACCTTTAGCTTTGGATCAAGTTTCCCAGCCAAAGCCAACAAAAGTGTAGTCTTTCCACTTCCAACAGACAAGTCGCGTTCGATTGTCCATGTGCAAACAAAAAATGCACAAAATCAACACCCACTCACCAATCCACATATCAAGCAATTAACTTAGAACAATAAGACAATCCAAAAAGGAACAATATATACCTACCGTCGATGATACCTACCATATGAAATCGATTCCCGATTATTCACGCACATCTGCAACAGTCTCCACCTTTTACCATAATAGTGCTTATGTGACGACAAAACACAATTTTGGTGGTGGGCACTTACCGTTTCAACGTCTGTAACCACAACTTTCGGATCTATAGCGAGAAAATCAATCCCATTGTCCCTTTCTGGAGATGATCTCAAGGGAGGAGGAGCCTGTGAGACCGACAGAAACAGAGTTCAACAAAGAAAAAAAATCAAGATACTGAGTTTGCATAAATTCTCACCATCAGATCTATCTGGCACTTCTCTTCCCGCTGACCTTCAATCTCAGAAACCGTAGTTTTCCTGGAACCAAAAAAACCAATTCCCCAGTATACAGCCATTGTCAATCAAGAAAGATGACGGTAAAACAAGAAGTTACAGAAAATCACAAAGTATTAACCTTTATCATGGTATACAAGGGAGCTTCAACTTTTTCGTTTACGATCCTCCGTTTGGCGGATTGAAAGAAGGAGAAAGAAAATGGTTTGAGAGAGGAGGGAGAGAGAATCATCTGTGACAGGAGACTTATGAAAGAGAATATATGATAGAGAATATATATTAGCAAATAAAACAATGTAAACCGTCAGATTAATTGGACGAACGGGATGGATTTTGTGGTCGTCCATTCCGTTCGCCCTTAGTAAGTAATACTTAATAATGTGAATCTTGGTCTTCTGGATATTGGCTAACTGCACTTATGAATAACAAATAATTCATGGAGAGTAAATCAAACAGCCATAGTTGACTAGAGCAGAGGAGTCGAAGACGGCTTCTGCCATGGCAGCGGACGTAGCAGAGTTCCTATGGCACAAGTTTCTGACTTCTTTCCAAGAAGTAGAGTCCGAGCTCTCAAAAGCATCGCCTCTACTTTCCAACTTTCACCATTCTCATTTGAAGCCCACCATTAGATTGATGGAACGAGAGATCCGCAAGAAGATTCACTCACCCACTGCCCCAGAACTTTCCCCATTGCTTTACGAACTCAACGATGCCATTGCCGAGTTCAGAATCTTTGTGCAGAGCCAACAGATCAAGGCCCTCAAGAATCACTATACTTTCATGCATCTCAACCCTGTTTCAGAATTTTACTTCGTTAGAAAGATGAAGGCTCAGTTGGCCGTCGTTCAGGGGGACTTTCGGAGAATTTTAAACAAGAAACAGAAACAGGAAGTATCGGAAGATTTGGTGTGCATTTTATTAGAAAATGGTTCTCAGATTGTTGGATTAGATGGCTATATTGCGGATATTGAAGCGAAACTTTTTGATGACAAATCCCATGTTGACATTGGGTTCAGGGTGCTAGGAATTTATGGAATGGGTGGCTCAGGGAAGACGACGCTTGTGCGGGAGGTTTTCAGTTGTGAAAGGGTGAGAGAAGAGTTTCCCCGCAGGGATTGGGTCTCTCTGTCAGATTTGACTGCCGGGGACAAAATTGTGAAGTTAGTTCTCAAGGAGTTGGATTATGAATTGGACAAGTTGGATGTCGAAGCTCCAGGTATGGAGCTTTTGGGTATTCTAAATAGCTTATTGTCTGATGAGAGGTACTTGATTGTGCTGGATGACGTCTGGAAAGTTCATGGCTTGCTGAAAGACTTGGGAAGTAGATCATTGTCTAGAGAAGAAAATGAAGTTGGAGAGGAAGAAGGTGAAGACATGGGAAGTATCAGGGGTCATTTCTCACAAGGATTGCCTAGGAATTGTGGCGGCGTGGTCATTGTGATTAGTAGGTTGAAGGAGGTAGCAAGGATGATTGTGGGTGAGGAGAACTTACTTCATGTTTCTCCTCTGGATGAATCAAATTGTTGGAAGATTTTTGAGGACTCTATGGAGGTAAAAGATATGATAAACCATCCAACTTTGGATGCAATCAAGGATGAAATTAAACAACAATGCGGTGGACTTCCATTAGCTGCTAAGACACTTGCCAAGATCATCCCCAGAAGAATTGTAGCGACTGAGTATTTCTTTCGTCTCATTTTGATTTTAGTTTCCTTAATTAGTATTAGTGCAAGTATGATTCACATTTTCAAATCTCACGGTGCATTTGTTGCATCATAATCATAACAAGGCTTGAAATTTTAGGTCCAACCAGTTCCTGAAGAACTTCTACATCCCTGATTATATACTTTCGGTGGAATCAGCCATCAAAAGTGCTGTCAACACGCCTAAATGTCCAGTTTTGGTCTTTATTGATACAAAAGTTGAACCAGGAGAGAACTTGATTGATATGTTTTCCAGCGTCCTAAACAGGAATCAGGTCATTTTTCCTTCACGATATTTATTGCAGAAGAATTCCAAACTGCAATTATCTTCAAGTGAGACCTTGCGTTTAGGCATATTCCTATTGCAGGTTTTGAACTTGCTTGAAGAGGACCCTGGTAAGGTGCTTCAGAGGGTCTATCATAATTTAGAAAATCTAAAGCGCAATGGTGACACATTTGCAGTTGAAATTCTGCAGAGATTAAGAATAGTAGTAAGTTGTTATCTTTATTCAATTAGTTCAGTGTGAAGTATTATCATTGCAAATTGAATTTTGGATAAATTAAGTTTTACTGATGTTTGATGTAGAAACAATTTCCTTGAGCATGCCAAGTATTTCAATGGAATAATTGGATTGTTGCAGTTAGTATATGATCCATTCATGAGCCTAATCTAATGGCATAAGTTTTATAGTTTATTGGTTCCATGACATGATACTATAGAGGTCAGGAATTTTGCAGTTGAAAACAAACTACCAATTTCTTATGTCAAATTTAAATTCTAAGTGTGGTTCTAGTGACTTATCTTTATGATTGCCTATGAATATGATATTATATTGATTGGAGATGATTCAATGGGGATTTACGAGTTAAAACTCTATCCACAAGCGTAGTTTCAGAAGAAATAAGTCCATAGATGTCTATATGAATTTCAGTGTTAAGCTTGCATTAAATGAGGAGGAGGTATCTTATTTATGGTAGAACCATATATTCAATTTAAGTTAGTTGTTAGTACATCAGTGTTATTAGACTTAAACATTGCCATTCTAGTTAACTTAAACGTTGGGAAGCAACATGCAGTATATGGTATTATATATTATGGTTATAATAATATACTAATTTGTTTATAGATTAGCTTTTGGAAACTAGTCCACACATTGCCAAATAAGATTTTTAGTTCCAGAGTTAGTGTCTTCCCTTAATTCTTTTCAGCATTGTTTCTTGAGCTAACATACTTCAAATTTTAAGGTTGTCGGGAGAGATATTTCAGTTAATCAGGTTGTAGGATCCATCTGTGATCTCAAATTACCAACGCCGCCTGCAATTGCTCCTTTAACATTTGGATCCAGCAACAACATTGGATTTTCATTGGGATGGGTAATGCCTCTAAACAATTTGATTTTCCCAGGCTAATTCATTGTGAGTCTTCTTGTGTTTCCTTCAAAGAAATTAGGAAGAAGAGAACTTTTCATGTTAGACATGGAGGATTATCTATTATTTGCAAATTGGGAGAAGAAAATGATGCTATTATATAATCCACTTTGTAACTATTGGCTTGGAAGTCCATAAGTTGAAAACTTGAAATGATTGGGAAGCCATACAATAAATACATTGTTAGGTTCTGATTTTTCCTTTTCACTCTCTTCTCACTAGTATTAGATTAAATTCAATGCAAATTGGTCAGTAGGTCAAGGATTTTGCAAATTTCATCTTTCCTTGATTTTAGGGCTTTATGCAAAGCGGTGGCCACAACACTTGGGTTCAATATGAAGAATTTTGCTTTTACAACTGATATTTTCAAGTTGATGTCCTGCAGAAGTCTCATCTCTGATGAAAAGAATCTAGTTCCCTTCCTGGTTTCTGGTTTGCTTAAGCATCAACTGTCCACTGATCCTTCGGTGGTGCTTATTGTTGCTACTGTTTCTTGTGCGCTTGTACAATGTCTCATTTGTGATAATAAAAGTTTTCCTTTAAGGGAATTCATGACTTTCCATGCATATTCCAAATTTAATCCATATGCAGAACATAAATAAAATTGTCGAACTTCCTAAATTCTAATTACATCAAGGTTTCCAGAATTCTGGAAACAAAGAACATAACTTCTTGACCTCGGGATGGTGCAATGAGAAGGGATAAAATTGATACAACTGTTTAGGTGGTAAATAATGCTGCTAAATGTTGTAAGACTATCGAATTTGTTGCATTTGGCATTGTTAGGGAGAAGCAGGCAAAGATACTATTGGTATTGAGCTACTTCTTCTTTTCGTACGATTCTGTGTTCAAACTAAACATAAATAAGATTTTTAAAGCATTCCCTATATGTACTGCAAATGCTAACTTTGCTGAATGGAGTAGTGATTGAGCAATGAGACCATTTACTAGAAAAGCCAAGATGACATACATTACTCTTTGCTACTGCGCAGGGAAAGAAATATCCCAGTGTGGATCGTGTTTCTGTGGTCTTTATTCTGGATAGAATAATGAAAGCAAGGGAAATGAAGATAGACAAGTTAGTAAGCAGCTTATTTCATGTAAACCATAATTTGTTGGGATTGGAAAGGCCCCATTTAATTCAACTTTGTTTTGTTTCTTGCATTAGAATATAGCTTCTTTGTCATTTAGAAAAAAGTTCAGTCAAGTGTGTATTCGCAAAGAGATGGTCATGTTATCTTTATATGATGTGAAACTTAAGTATAGATGTTTGGTTAGATGGAGAAATGCAACAAGGAGCATTCATCTGTTCTCTTAGGTATATGCTTTGTGAGTCCAACCTGGTTGCTGCAAACCCTCATCAATTAGTTATTGTTGACACTGCTGTTGAATTAAGAGTTCTCAATTTAAAGCAATGACATCATGAAGTTTGTTGTCTGTGAAATCAGATTATGTAGAGTTCAATGATCTGATGTTATTCTTATGCAACTTTTCATATTTCAGTGTTTTGTGGCCTTTTACCTAATGCAGGCATGATAAGATGTTTAGTCCCAGCACTCTGAGTCTCTTTCTTATTAGTTGGTCTTTTTTTTAAGCTTATATGTGGTTAAAGATGATAAAGTCATCCTACATAAGAAACACTAATTAACTTGAGAGATGAGCAACATCTGTCATTCTCCATCTTGTTCCTGATTGAATAAAATTGTGCTAGACGTTTGGTAAATGCCTTCATTCCCCCATAGTTTACTTCATTTGTTTCCTTGTGATAGCTGACAATTGCTGTTTCTGGTTCTCTAGCTGGCATATTCTTCTAAGGATGAAGACTCCCAAAGAAAGACCTTGTGATCCCTTCATTCAACCTGACCTACCAGGTTGTATGCATGCTTTGGAACGTATCTCCTCTTCGGAGGAACTCAATCAGGTAATGCAGTCTAATTTGTGGTTTCATGCACTATATAATTCTCAATGTCTCGAAAATTATGAAATTATCACTTATGTGCATCCGTATGTCTTAGAAATTGTTAAATAGACCTTCTTTTATTTCCTGTATTTGTAGTAACTAGAACATTTTCCTTTTGGTAATTATTATATGTGGAAAAACCGTATAGTTAGGGGACTATTGTAGGAAAATATATTGTAACAGATTGTATCCTTAAGTTAGGATATTATTGGTCAAGATTCTGATAGGATTGGCTAAGATTCTGATAAGATACTCCATGATTTATGGGTATCTACCAGATTTGGATATTAGGTTTTTGTATATATATATAGCTAGTAGTGCTGTAACAGATAAATATAAGGAAATACACTTTCTGCTTAATTTCTGACATGGTATCAGAGCTTTAGGTTCGATAACCTGACCATATTTTGACCTGCATTGCCATATTTTTCCCGCTTTCATTGCTGACATTTTTTTCCTTCCACACGTTCTCTTCTTCTTCTTCTCCTGTGTCCCACACAATTTGGCTTTAATTGCCCAGAATCTTGTCAAGCAAGATGTCAGAAATTGAGGAGTCTACGATTAAGAGTGGGGAGATTGCCAAAACCCAATCGAAAGAGGTAATCCGAACTCAACAACCTGGAGAATTGCAGAGCATTCCAGCTACTTACAAATTTGATGGAAAAAATTATCTCAAATGATCTCAACTCACCCGAACAGTGTTGAAAGGAAAGGGGAAGGTTAGTCATCTCACGGGTGTAGGGCCTAACCTAGGGGATCCGCAATTTGAAGCATGGGATGAAGAAGACGCTATGATTATGGCATGGCTGTGGGGCTCTATGATCCTAGAAATCAGTGAGACATGTATGTTTTTGGCCACTGCCAAGGACATATAGGATGCAATCCAACAAACTTATTCCAAGGCTAGAGATGCGACACAAGTGTATGAAGTAAAGGTGAAAACTGTTGGTGCAAAACAAGGAAACAAAACAGTCACGGAATACACAAATCAATTGAAATTCGTGTGATGGGAATTGGATCACTACCGGTGATAAAAACCAAGTGTCTCGAAGATGCTGCAGTTATAAAAACCTTCATTGAACAAGATAGAGTTTATGATTTTCTGGTTGGATTGAATCCAGAAGTTGATCAAGTAAGAATACAAATTCTTGGGAAGCCGGAGGTTCAATGTTTTAATGAGGTAGTGGCTTTAATCCGAAGTGAAGAAAGTAGGAGAGGGCTGATGCTTGAACCGCAAATCATTGACAGTTCAACTATGGTGGCTAGTAATAGCAAATCAACCACAAATACAGAGAGAGGAGCAATTTTTGAAGGAACGAAGAATAATCAGTCGAAGCCTCAAAATCGTGAGAAACATCGACATACACGTGAGAAATGCTGGAAACTTCATGGAAAGCTTCCAAGCCATGAGTGGGGTCAGAAGGGAGATCAGCCACGAAACAATGGACAAGTGCACATTGCTGGGACGAATCAATATCACAAGAGCCGAGTAGCCTCAACAAAGAAGAAATTGAGAGGGTGAGATCACTTATTAGCAGCCTTGAAGCCTTCAGGTACTTGTTCTTTGGCATATTCAGGTGAGTTTCCTCTTTCTCTTAGATTAAATGCCTTGGGTACAACCTTCACTAACTCTTGGGTCATGGACTCAGGAGCAACTGACCATATTACCCACTCATCCAATATCTTTTTAACCTACTCCCCATGTCCAAGCAGGAAGAAAATAGCCACAGCTGAAAGATCCTTAACCACTATGGCCGGTATAGGTGATGTCAAAATAAACCCATCAGTAATTCTACGAAATGTCTTTCATGTTCCTAAATTGTCCACAAACCTTGTTTCCATATAGAAACTCACCTAAGATTCATCTTGTAATGTAATTTTTTACAGTAAATATTGTGTATTTCAGGACAAGGATTCAAGGAGGATGATTGGACGTGCTAGGGAACGGGATGGCCTTTACTATCTACAAGCACCAAGCCAACTAAACATGACCAAGAGTAGGTTACCAGATTCCTTCATTTCAAAACTTGTTTCTTTCAATAAAGAGAAAACTTTTCTTCATAATTGTCGACTTGGGCATCCATCATTTAGGATTGTTCTAATTATGTTTCCCTCTTTGTTTAAAGGTTTAGATGTTGAAAATTTTCATTGTGAGGTGTGCGAACTTGCTAAACACAATTTGGGGTCAATATCAAAAGATTTAGGTCAGCTAATGCTAAGGACTACTTCAATCAAACTCTTACCCTAGTCTTCCAGAAAGAGGGAATAATCCATGAGTCTTCTTGTGTAAGAACTCCACAACAAAACGGGGTAGCAGAACGGAAAAATGTGCACCTCCTTGAGAAAACCCGAGCCTTGTTATTTTAAAAATATATAAAGTTTTTTGGGGAGAAGCTATTCTAACCGCCGCTCATCTCGTAAATCGTTTGCCCTCTTGAACCTTAGGTTTTAAGAATCCTATGGACATTCTTTCAACTTTTTACCCAAACCTAAACACTAAAAATAACCTTGTCCCTAAAGTCTTTAGGTGCACATCCTTTGTCCATGTCCATAGTCAAAACAGGGGGAAATTAGATCCAAGGGCTTTAAAGTGTGTCTTTGTGGGTTATCGTCAACTCAGAGAGGTTACAAATGTTACGATCCTCCATCAAAGAAATTCTGTCTCGGGAGATGTCACATTCAATGAACAACAAACTTATTTCACCAATCCTTATCTTTAGGGGGTGGATTTAACTAGAGAAGATAAGGAAGATTTTTTGCTTGATCTGTCATTGTCTAAAACTCCATCTGATCCTCCTACATTTGCTTCTGCACCTCCATGTTCATCTAATTCTTCTGCACCTCTTTGTTCATCCAAAACATCCAATGAATCGCAAGAAAAACCTGATGTAAGATTTGGCAAAGGTAAAGTATACACAAGAAGGAATACGACTATCCCGGAACCTATGCAAGTCCAGAAGTCCAACTCCGATCCTTTGAATGAGGTAACAATTTCTAACTCTCCATTACTAGATGAATTTCATGAGAATAACAATGACCAGGACCTTCCAATTGCCATCAGGAAAGGAACCAGAGAGTGTACAAAACGACCATTATACCCTCTTGCACATTTTATGTTGTTTAAGAATTTTTCATCATCTCATAGAGCTTTCCTTGTAAGCCTGAATACCATCACCATTCCTACCACCGTATCCGAGGCTTTGTCTAATGGAAAATGGAAACAAGCTATGAATGTAGAGATGGAGGCATTAGAGAAGAACAAAACTTCGGAGTTGGTTAAGTTACCGGTAAGAAAGAAACCGGTGGGTTGTAAGTGGGTGTATACAGTGAAGTATAGAGCAGATGGGTCTATTGAGAGATACAAGGCATGGTTGGCGGCTAAGGGGTATAGACAAACTTATGGAATTGATTATCTAGAGACCTTTGCTCCTGTTGCAAAGATGAACACAGTTGTTGTTGTCACTTGCAACTAATTTTGGTTGGAATTTGCAACAGTTTGATGTTAAGAATGCGTTCTTACATGGAGATCTAGAGGAGGAGATATACATGGAGGTTCCGCCTGGTTATAAGAATAACTTAGCTACTCATACTGTGTGTAAATTGAAAAAGGCATTGTATAGGCTCAAGCAATCACCACGGGCATGGTTTGGTATGTTTGCAAGAGATATGTTGGCCATGGGATACAAACAAAGCCAAGGAGACCACACACTATTCATTAAACACTCTCCCTTAGGGGGAGTTACAGCTCTTTTGGTGTATGTCGATGACATAATAGTAACAAGAGATGATGTTAAGGAAAAAAGTTTTTTGAGTCAATGCTTGGCTAAGGAATTTGAGATCAAGGCATTGGGAAGGCTGAAGTATTTTCTCAGGATTGAAATTGCTCACTCTAGGACGAGAATTTTTATCTCTCAATAGAAGTATGTTACAGATCTTCTTAAAGATACAGGCAATACATCACGCAAACTAACAAGTACTCCGATGGATTTGAATCTTAAGCTTGGAAAAGTAGAGGAGGATGTAGTAGTAGATAGAGAAATGTATCAACGCCTGGTGGGGAAACTCATTTACTTATCTCACACATGACCAAATATAGCATATGTTGTAAGTGTGATTAGTCAGTTCAAGCATAATCCAAAGAAAGTTCATCTGCAAGCAGCTCACAGAGTACTACATTATCTCAAAGAAACACTGGAGAAAGGTATTTTGTTTAAAAGGAATGGGGGATTGGTACTTGAAGCATACATTGATTCTGATTATGCTGGTTCAATTTTCGATAGAAGATCGACTTCAGGATATTGCACCTTCCTTGGTGGAAACCTTGTGACATGGAGATGTAAAAAACAAGGAGTGGTAGCACGGTCAAGTGCAGAAGCCGAATTTCGGGCAATGGCTCAAGGTGTATGTGAACTACTTTGGTTGAAGATCATCCTTGAAGACTTGAAGATTAAATGGGACGGTCCTATGAGACTCTATTGTGACAACAAGTCTGCAATAAGTCTAGCTCACAATCCGGTACAACATGACTGAACCAAGCACATCGAAATCGACAGGCACTTTATCAAGGAGAAGCTGGAGAGTGGACTGATTTGTACTCATGTGTCTACACATGGTCAACTTGCTGATATTCTTACCAAAGGGTTAAGCAGCTCAGTTTTTCAGACTATTGTATCCAAGCTAGGAATGGAGAATACCTATTCACCAGCTTGAGGGGGAGTGTGAAAAAACCGTATAGTTAGGAGACTATTTTAGGAAAATATATTGTAACAGATTTTATCCTTAAGTTAGGATATTATTGGTTAAGATTCTGATAGGATTGACTAAGATTCGGATAAGATACTCCATGATTTATAGGTATCTACTAGATTTGGATACTAGGTTTTTGTATATATATATATAGCTAGTAGTGCTGTAACAGATACATATAAGGAAATACACTTTTTGCTTAATTTCTGACATTATACATAAACCACCATAGAGGAATGTCTAATCTATCTCATAATAAAAATTGATAGAATGAAACATGTATTAATTTTTCAACAAGGCGTATTTTAACATTCTAATTTATTAGGTCGAGATATAGTTATTCTAATTAATTAAATAATTTATTTAATTATTATGTAAAAGTTAGGTCACAAGTTTGAATAACGAAAATAGCTTCTTTGTAAAAATTACAAAGGGAAGGCTGCGTATATTGATGACCCTCCTCTCTCAAAGTGGGGAGCCTTGTGCACTGGGGTACTTTGATAAAAATTTTGATTACACAAATTAATTTAGATGAGCACAAAAATGTACTTAATTTATTGTACCTTTATTTCATGCAAAAAAGAGTTTATATATGCATTCGTATTTATAATATAAATATTCATTTAATCTTACATAAAGATGACTTAAACATGTGCTCCTCTAATTTTATACATATTAGTTTTTATCTTCGAAAATGTTATTAACTCATTCCTTATCGACTAAAAATTTGATATAGGTTACCTTACTGTTTTCAGAACTATATATATCCAATAACCATTACCACGTAGACTTAAATTCTAAAAAGTTGGGCACTTTAAGATTGCTTATCCCTTATTGGAATTAGAGTTAGAGCCATCTAGGGAGAAAGAGTCCTATAATACGCATCTTGTAGCCATTGTTAATATGATCAAGGATCAAGAAGCATTAAGGAATCAAATCAAGTCAAATGATTGAGATCATCATCAGAAGATACCTTATAATAAAATTGTCTATTTTATTTATTTTTATGATTTCAAGGATGATTAGTGGTTGATTTATTTTATATCTAGATAGAAACCCTAGTTGATTTTTGTATGACTTGATTTCAATTTTTATAATAAAGAGCTTTATGTTTGGGAAATATTAATGTTCTTAATGTTAGTTAGATACAACCTAATCTAAATTTATACATGGACATTGTGATAGGTTCCAGAAAACAGGTAGAGTAAAATATGTATCTGCTATTGATTTCGGTAGACGAATTACAAGGATAATC
>JAOQMS010042749.1:0-13108 GCA_027563885.1 Erythroxylum longipes
ACTAATAAAGGGGAGTTTTGAGAAGAAAATCCGAAAGTGATCAAGGTGTTATCGTTGGGTGATAACTTACGTACTACAATAGTCTGCATGCATGATAGTATCAGAGTGAGCAAGCATGAAGGAGTTAGACTCTGAAAACGGGGTTTAACAGAGTTGGTATCAGAGCAAACATGCAAGCAAGAGTCAGACTCCGATAACGGGGTCTGACAGAGTTACTAGTGCTTGTGCATTTCACATGTGATATCTTGTTGCATGCTTCTGTCTTCCTTTTCAACACCTTTATTCTGCAAATTGTTTGAGTTCTTGCTTTATACATTATAGATTGTAATGAAGCAAGCATAAAATGTCGCTCAAACAATTGCTAGGACATGATTATCTTTAACATCATGGTCATGTATAAGACCACATCATCGATTTATCATGCCATCATCAACCTTCATAGTAAAGGAGCTACCAGAAGCTTCTATAGTAAGAAAGAGTTTTGAAGCTCTTACTAATGAAATCCAATATGGAGACTTGATAGAAATCAAATTAGAGTGCAGTTTGAGCATTGACTCATGGTATGATGACACAGAGGTTATGTTCTTATGTAAGAAAGTTACAAAGGAGACAAAGCAAGATGTTGACTTTCAAAACAATCATTTAGGTCCCACTAATATGCAAAAAAAGCC
Organism: Erythroxylum longipes; assembly: GCA_027563885.1. Lineage (NCBI taxonomy): Eukaryota > Viridiplantae > Streptophyta > Magnoliopsida > Malpighiales > Erythroxylaceae > Erythroxylum > Erythroxylum longipes. The sequence goes on from JAOQMS010042749.1 coordinate 672, forward strand.
ACGTCATAAAAAAAGGCCATGAGGCATTTAACTAACAAAGGGTAACCTCTGTCAAAAAAATTTTCCTTGTAAGATCTGGTTTAAAGGTTTTATAAATCTTGGGTTTCAACTTGAATGCCTTGAAGTGTTAAGGTTCAACTTATATTTTGGTTTAAATGTTGGGGTTTAAAATACACTTTTTACCATGAAACTTCTCACAAACTGAGTAATGAGGATTTGGACTCTTCATTTTCATTATTAGGCTATAAAATTATAGAAAATGCAATTCAAAAATATTTTGAAAATATTACATACTTCAACTTTACAACTATAAGAAGATGAGGTAAAATTTGAAAGACCTAATGACTTAGAAGACATTGAACATGTAGTCAGGAAGAACTTGTATATTATAACAAAATGAATTTAATCAAGACAATTTTATTTTACAAATTTCATAACTATATACAAAAATTATTATCACCCTATATAAAAAGTATCACTATTTTTTAAAGAACTATTATTATATAAAAATTCAATCTAAAAATACCTTAATAATATAAACACCACTAGTTCATATTGTAAATAATTCAATGAGGAAATACATATCAATTTCTCAATCTATCTATCTATATTCTTCTCCTCTCCTCTACTTTAATTCTTTAACTGATCCCTTTTTTAGCTTATACAACCTTTAATCTATTTATCAAAGTCAAATTTCCAAATCTTTTCCCCATTTCAACAAACTAAAATGAAAAGATTCAATATTTTTATTTTCTCTCTATCAATTCCCTCATATTGATGATGTAAATATGAATCTTTAGTGCTTTTAAAATTCTTATGTTTATGTTACTTACTCTTATGATGTTTATCTTTCTTGTATTTGATTAATGGTTTAATGACAAGATTCTTGGTGAGTATTAATTAGGAATACTAAAACTTTATAAAATAATGTTAGAAATAAGTTTAAAACTTCTTCAAAGTTTAAGTAACGCAACACAACATATTATAAATACAACATGCTTTAGATATGTATATAATCATAATAACTTGTTAGGACATATTTAGAAGTGGCTTTCACGTTCTTACTCTATAAAAATGTATGTACCTGTGGGTTTTGGAGATATCCCTACAAGTTAATTTAAAATGCTATCTTGGGATGATTTGAGTAAGTCCTTCAAACTTTGGTCTACTAATAATGACAAGAAAAGTGGGGATAGGCAATAAATCAGGGGTGGTTTTGTTGAATGACTTGGGAATACAATCATACACTTATTCTCATACACCATACTATATCTATTTTTCATTGATTAAAGTCTTTCACCATATGCTTAATGTAGTATTATGTTATCATATATCTTATTATAGGGTTCGTCACAGTCTACTGACCAATTACATTCTTTGGTAAAATATAAACTTGGTACTTCAATTTTGATTTGCCATTATGTATTTACAACTTAAATAATATAAACTTGGTATGTCAATTTTGATTTGCCATTATGTATTTATAACTGAAATTGCATTTAGTAATTTAGCAACTTACTTATAATTGTATAGTTATGGATAAAGTTAGATGACTCATCGAAAATGATCCAATCAATACTTAAAAGCAGTGAAGACTTTTGTGAAATTTGTAAAAGATCAACTGGGTTTGGAATATAAATTTTGTTATACATGTATAGATTGCTTAACTTTTAATAATTAAAGTCAAAATGTGGTATATAATCACTTGCTAATACATGACATAGATAAATTCTATACTCGATGGATTTATCATGGCGAATGTTCTAAAGCAAGTAATGTCAGAAGTGTTGATACAGGTAATGATGATGATAATAATAATGATATAGATGATAGGGATAATAATGACAATATAGATGATGGAATTGGAGAAATTTTATATAGGGAATTATATGGAGACTATAGATGATAATACTTCACCTAATACGATTTGTAGAATTATAAAAGACAATTTTGAGAAGTTATTGAAAGTAGCTTAAGAATAATTATATATGGGGTGCTCTAATTTGCCACAACTATCTTTTGATGTGAAGTTGTTGAACTTAAAGGTATATAATAAGTGGACTAACAAATATTTTGACATGTCAATTGATTTGCTCAATGATGCATTACCTATTGCCCATAAATTGCACAAATCTTACTATATAGCAAAAAAATTGTTAAGAAACCATGGATTAGGATATGTATCAATACATGTTTGTAAGTATGATCGTGTTATCTTCTGGAAGGTGTTTAAAGATCTTATGGAATATCTTATTTGTAGTACATCAAGGTGAAAAATGGATGACGGAGAAGGAAAAAAAGATACCTTATAAAATCTTTAGATACTTCCCTATTAAACCACAACTATAAAGGCTTTTATATAACAAAAACAACCACGGATATAGGGTAGAATAAAAAACACATTAATGATAATGTTATATGTCATCCAGCAAACTCAAAGGTAGGGATAAAATTCAATAAGAAGTTTCCATTGTTTGCAAAAGATTATGGTAATGTTTGACTTGGGTTAGCGTTTAATGGATTTAATCCAAATGGTAATATGAGTACTTCTTACATCATATGGCTAGTAATTCTTATTTGATACAATTTACCCCCGATGAAGTGTATGAAGGAGCCTTTTTTCTTATTATTTTTACTTATTATAGGACCTAATGCTCCTGGTAAGGACATCAATGTATATATGCAACCATTAATTAATGATTTAAAACATCTTTAGGATTATGGATTAAAAACTTATGATGTTGTTAAAGGTGAAAATTTAGATGCATACGACTATTTTGTGGACTATAGATGATTTTCCAACCTATGACAATTTGTTTGGATGGAGTACTAAAGAGTATATGCCCAATCCCGTGTGAAATCATTAAACTGATTCAATGAGGCTAAAAAGTAAAATATTTTATATGGGACATCATTGTTACTTAAAACATGGGCATAGAAGGTGTACAGACAAATTATTTAATGGAAAAGTAGAATATAGTGAAGCTTCTTTTCACTTGTCAGGTAATGATGTGCTTCATCAATTATCACATTTGTAAGAGTTTATATCTAACAAACACCCGAGTAATTGAAAGTGAAAGAGAACTTCCCTTGATATTAATTGGAATAAAAAATATTTTTTAATTTTCCATATTGGAAGAATTTGCTATTAAACCATAATTTTGATTTCATGCATATTAAAAAATATTTGTGAGAATATTTTAGGCACTTTGATGGGGGTTGATGATAAATCGAAAGACATAATTAAGGTTATATTAGACTTGGAAGATATGAATATAAGAAAAAATTTACATTTGAAAAGAAGAGATGATGGGTTATACATGATTCCACCTGTATGTTACATTATGCAAAAAAGGAGAAACAAACTTTTTGTCAATTTCATAAGTCAGGTAAGGTTCATGATGGGTATGCCTTTAATATAGCATGTTGTGCCAATGCTAGTGAGGGAAAAGTTTCTAAATTGAAAAGCCATGATTATCATGTAATTCTGTAATAAATTATATGACAATGGCAATACTTTAGCCAAATATAATAATGATAAAGAGTCAAACTCATAATTCAATTAATGATGATGATTTTAAAGATATCTTGAAAGTGCTCCTTTTATTGTCTTATTATAATGTTTGTAACATTTATCTTACTAATTCAATAACATTGATGATTAAATGTCTATTGATTATGATGATTGAACGTATCACGAAAGTATTCTTTATGTTGTCTTATTGTAATGTTAGTAACATTTATCTTACTAATGTGATTAATGTTAATGATTGAATGTATCTTCATTATGATCATAAATGTACCATGAAAATACTCTTTCTGTTGTCTTATTGTATTGTTGGTAACATTTATCTTACTCATGCAATTAATGATGATGATTGAATGTATCTTGATTATAATGATTGAATGTATTATGAAAATGTTCTTTCTATTGTATTATTATAATATTAGTAAATGATTGAATGTATCTTCATTAGGACAATTGAATGTATAATGAAAGTGCTCTTTCTATTAACTTATTGTTATAATGGTCATACTTATTTTACTAATGCAATTAATGTTGATGATTGAATAAATCTTGATTATGATGATTGAATGTATCATGAAAGTGCTTTTTTATTATCTTATTGTAATGTTAGTAACATTTACGTATTTTTTTCTTATAGATATCTAATATAATGGCACCTGGTAGAAATAAGGGAAAGAAGGTGACTGTTATAAAATTGTAGAATGGAGGAATGTGCAACTTTAACCAAGCCAATCGGTTGATACTAGAAATTCAATTCCTAGTCGACAACAACATTCTACCTCTCCGAAAAATGAAATTAGTAACGTAGGTTTGAAAATTCTAGACTTCAAGTTAATATACCTTCAACTAGACTTATGCTCAGATATATATTTATATATTCTAATATTTTTTATCATTATTCTTTTATTGTCAACTTCCAATGCTAGTACTAGAAAAAAAGGTACAGGTAAAACTAAAGATTGTGAATTGTGACAAATGAATGTTGTAACAAATGAATAGTTCAATGAATTGCAAGTTATCAATACAGATTGATACTTAACAAAGTCGTCATATAGACAAGGTCCAATCGATAAAATTATTAAGTGAGTTGGGAATTATTACAAGAAATAAATTACCTTGTCTGAAACATGTTAAGGACTTTAAGAAAGACAACTTGCTTGAAAAAGTTATGGTAATTATTCAAAATCTTAACTTTATGCAATATTGTTACTATAATTTTGAGATTAATTACATTTTTACTTATTGTTTACAGTTGAAATGGAATATTTTGGACATTGAGAACCTAAATGTTTCAAACTGTGTTACTTCACAAAGGACTAGAGATCATTGTTTCGAGTTGTATAAGTATTATAAATTTTTTCCTTCTAATGTGGAGGCATAAAGCCATGTTTTTGAACGAATGTCTGAAAAAATTGGAATACTTTATGTGACTATTGGTCTAACCTAAAAGTTAAAGTTTCTTTTCTTTTCCTTTTCTTTTCCTTGCATTAATCTTATTAGATGATTTAACAACTAAGTTATGTTTTTTTCTTGATGTAGGAAAATTGTGAGAAAGTAAGAGTTAGTAAATCAAAAATGAAAACTCCTCATAATTAGCAAAGTCATTTGCAGTTGAACGAAATAAATATACAAGATCTATGTTTGCAAGTTATACTTAAATCAATAAACATTATTGATTGGTTTATTTCTATACCAATATAATTTTATTGTAAGTGCATGACATAGTTACAGTTAGTATCAGCATGTACGGGTCGATCCCACGAAGACAGTGATTACTAGTAATTAGCTTTCTCCTATTATCTAGCCAATGAATTGGATTTTGGTTTTTAATTAAGAAAATAAGATTTAACAATTAAAATAAAATAGGCAGCTATATTGAACATAGAGCTGAAAGAAGTCACTTATAAAATAATAAATATCAAGAATTAATGTTTAGATTATGAATCCCTCTAAAACCCTTAAATAATTGACCTTTTAATATGTGATTGTTTTGTTGACTATTAGACCATGGAAATTCCTATCATATGCTAATAGCTCTCTCGAGTCTACTAATAACTAATCCTAACTTTATCAACAGAATTACTCAGGTTAAAGTCTATAGGATTGCTTTATCGATTTGTGAATCTCACTATTAAGTTTGACCTTAATCTAGAGGATTTATGTTGACCTATCTTTAGTTTTGCAATTAACTCCTTTTAATTATAGTAGATCTATTCATATAAAGGATTTCTCAACCTCTATGCTATGAAATCAAATTATGAACTAATATTTCAGATCAATTAGAACATATATTAAACACATAATTGAATCACAATAAATCAGTCAAAACCATTGCATTAAATAAAAACTCAAAACATGTTTTTACCATAAACTATGGTTCATCTTACCTAGACACTAAAGATGTCTAGTTACACATGATAGAAAACAAAATCAAAAATAAATAGAAAGAAAAACAAATAGAAGAGAAAAAGTTCATAATTTTAAATCTCCCTTTATTTCATATCAAATGTTCTTATAGGTAAAGGTTTATGTTGTAATATATTGGATCTTTTGATGATTTATTTGTGTTTGATATCATCCCTTCCAGACAATCTTTACCTTTAGAATCGTCTCTCAATTTCTTCTCTCCAATTTTTCCTTCGCCCACATTTTTTATTGTAAATTTTAAGTTTTCCAAGAGACATATGGTCTGATACACTGCCATGTATCAAATTGTGTAAACTCAAAAAGCCCCAGAATTTGCGATTCTGCACGGCCTGAGAGACTTACACGTCTATGGACACGTCCATGTATGGCAGTTTATTAAATCATGTATACTAAAAAATCCCCAAATTTATGTTTCTACACGACATGAGAGACTTACATAGCCATAGACAAGACCGTGTATCCCTTAAATGCTTTAAATATTCGTTTTATGCCATATTTTCATCCGAATTCTTTTTCACTTATTCTATAAAGGAAATTATAACCTATAAATGCACTTGGAGAAAATTAAGTATCAAATATACAATAAAATTATAAAATATTATGAAAATTACATTAAATATGAGGTATAAATATGGTCAATTATGCATCTATTAAACATCCCCACATTTAAGCTTTTATTTGTCCTCAAAGAAACCATAATCAAAATTATAAATCTTACAACATCTATCCTTTATTAATTTTGATCTATCAATTCACACTATAAATCATCATATCCTATTGAATCAAATTAACATACAAATAAGCCAAGTTATCCTAAAATTAACTTCCGAAGTCAATATTAATAGTAACTACATTGATAATCGCATTGAAGTCAAAAGCGTAACCTTTACACCCTCACCAAGATTTCACTCAATGCACTCAAGTGTCTAGGGTGAAAAGTATCAAAACTCTTAATCCATGCATAGTAGAACTCTTACCATAGGCTTCCAATATTATCACATCTCCACCACTGATGTATAAACTAGAAACAAAAATCAAGCGGTCTTAATAAGATTGTAATGGGGCTTAGGTAAGGTATTGTTGAGATAAGAAAAAAGGTTGATTTAAAGAAAATTTACCAAAGAGAAATTACAAGAAACTTGTTTACAAATATACATGTCTTTTTATTACAACTCCATTGGTACTTTATACTTATTCACAATTTTTCTGATGCTCTTTTTTTAATCATAGTAGTTTCAAGTATTTAATACCACACTTAAAGAAATAATGGACCTTTCAAGATTTTCAAGTTTCAAACAAACAAGTAATGTAAATAACCTTCAGGATACAAAACAATAAAATTGGTTAAAAGAAAAATATGATAAAGGTTAATGTATGGGTATAATCAATGAAAAAGGCTAATGTTTAACTTAGTTATTCCTGAAGGATTATTTCAAGGTAAGGTAATTATCAAAGAAATAGGCTAAAACAAATTGTTAAATCTAAATGCCTTTATCAATTTAATGATTCTAATTTAACAAATATGGTCTTAATATGCATAATAAAAGCAAGTTCCATAATTGTTCAACTAAGCATGATAACACTCACGAAAGAAATAAAAGAGTTTTAAAATTTAAAATTTTTCACTCTTAAGCTAAAAAACTCACGAAAAAGATTGGGATATTTGTAAACAATATGCAGTTTCATTCAACTTGATTATTTCAATGAATACTTAAATTATAACTTATAAAAGTAAATTTATTGGAGCTATCATCCTTTTGTATACTAATTCAATCAATATTCAATAATAAAATAGTGTATTGATGGACATATTTCAATTAAGTCAAGATATCAATTCACAAATTTTTATAACCAAGATTATAATAAGCTTAACAAAATCATTAAACTCTTTAACCCCTTACCCACACTTAAAGTTGCATATTGTCCCTAATACACAATATAAGTAATATATAATAAGTGAGAAGAATTGTGGTACTTTCCTAAATATGAAAATTTTTCTAAATTTGATTCATCCAATTTGAAATTACATCCTTACAAAATATAAAGAAAAAGGGATAAAACAATCAAAAAAATAAAAATACGAAATATAAAATATGAAAGTAAAAATAAAAATAAATTGAAAATAAAATTATCCTAATTAAGAGGTTGCCTCTCATGCATCGCTTATTAACATTGTTAGCTCAACGTACCCTGCACATTACCCTTAGCCTTTTCTCTACAAAGAGGCCTTGAAAGTAATCCACCTATCACAAGATAATAGCAAAAGAATAATTTGTTAAATTAATAAATCCTATCGATTGTATTAATGCTCTTTTTAATGAAAAATTTTTAACAAAATGAGGGATAATTAAACTCCCCGAATCTTCTGTTAACTTGAACAATTTGTCTTTGAGGAGGTTCCATTTAAGGTAACTACCAATGCATCATTAGTAGTTTCCTTATTTGGTTCCTTCGACAGTTCTTCCTCAAATACTTTTGTCCACTCTTCTTCTTCGTCTTCCTAGACAAAGGTTTCTAGTTCATCTTCTTTATTTACCTTTTTGCACTTCTCTACTTCCTCTTCTTAGATAAAGTCTTCTTCAACTTATTCTTCCGGAAGCTCTTCTTCGAATTTCACTCCATTCATGAAACCAATCCTTGTCTTTTCTTCACTCTACTATGTTGACAAGCTCAAATAATATTATGTGTTATTCTTAAGATATTCAGGTGAAGAAAACCTTTCTTTGCACCTGTCTTTCATTGCAGCTAAGAGTTCCTTTATTTTTTTGTAATACCAATTGCCTTTAAGCGTGATAGTCTATATCCAATAAACCATTTGTGCATAGTGTAGCTATAGCTAGTAACAATCAGTATGGGTCGATCTCATGAAGACTATGAATACTAGTAATCACCCTTCCCCTATTATCTATCCTAAGGATTAATTTTAGATTTTTAATGGAAAGAAACTAAAGGTAAAACTAAAACAAATAAAATAAAATAGGAAAAAATAATGAACACAGAGATAGTGGAATTCACTTAGAAACCAACTTTATCATAAATTACTATCTAGGCTTGAATCCCCCTAAAACCTTAATATATTGATCTTTTACGATTCAATAATTTTTTATGTATTGGATCTTGGAGACTACTATGGTATGTGAGTAGCTAACCTTGAGTCTACTAACAACTAATTCTAAGGTCTCTAACAAAATCACTCAATTTAAATCTTATAGGATTGCGTTACTGATTTATCAGTCCCTCTATTAGGTTTGACCCTAATCTGAAGGATTTATGCCATCTTATCTCTAGGGTTGTAATCAACTCATTCTTATTATGGTAAATCTATTCACATCAGGATTTCTCAATCTTTACGTATGAATTCAAATTATCAATAAAACACATAGTTAGACCAAAATAATCAATCGAACCAATTACATTAATAAAGGAATCAAATCATATCAAAGTATTAACATAAGGTTCATATAACCTAAATACTAACTAGACATTTATTTACATATGATAGAATATGAAATCAAATATAAATTGAAAGAAAACATAAATGAAAACAATGGGTTCATAATTCTAAAAGTCCCAGATTGTCTTTGACGTAGAGGCTTGATCTTGTATTCTGATGGATCTTTCAATGATCTCTTCGTGTTTCCCGCTTCTCTGACCAAAATCGTCCCTTTTGGATGTTGTCCATATTTAGAAATTGCCTCCCAAAGTCTCCTCTTTCTTTTGCCCACAAAATGTTTCTTTTATATTGAATTTTAGGTTTTTGGGTTATGCACGGTCAGGTGCATGGCCATGAATATGAACATGCATAATTGGAAAAAATTGGATGTTGTGCACTCTTTCTAGATTGCTTTTTTCCCCCTATTTTAGTCGCATTTTTGCCCAAATTCCTCTCTTTTTCGTCTATAAAGGCAATTATCACATGTAAACACACTTGAAGTATATTAAGTACCAAATATACAATAAAAGTATTAAATATCAAGCAAAATACATCAAATTTGGGTGTCAAAATGTAACATTCCAGACCACCCTCTCACAGATATTGTCCGCTTTGGGTCTTGGCCTAGACAAGCCCTTAAAACGGACAATATCTATGAGTGGTGGTCTGGGATGTTACAAATGGTATCAGAGCCAGGACCTGAGTCGGTAGGACCGGCTGGAGAGTTGGACCCTCCCCCATAAGACTCGTTTTCTCGAGCGAGTGTGAGGGAAAAGCAAAACTGTGAGGACAATATCTATGAGCGGGTGATCTAAGGCTGTTACAAATGGTATCAGAGCCAGGTTCCCAGGCCAATATGCCAACGTAGGATGTTGGGCCTTCAAGGGGGTGGATCCAGGCCTATAGGCTAGCGAGGACGCTGGGCCTCCAAAGGAGGTAGAATGTAAGATTCCCATATCGATTGGAGAGGGGAATGAAGTAGGCCTTATAAGGCTATGGATACCTCTCCCTCATAATACATGTTTTCCCAAGCAAGTGTGCGGGAAGGACAAAACAGTGAGGGCTTGGCTAGGCCAAGGCCCAATGCGGATAATATCTGTGAGTGGGTGGTCCGGGCTGTTACACAACATATAGTTAAATATTCATCTATCAAGCATCCCCACACTTAAGTTTTTGCTTGTCCTCAAGCAAACCATAATCAAAATTATAAATTTTACAACATCAATCCATCATCAATCTCAACTTATCCATTCAAACTATACATCATTATATCCTACTGAATCAAATTAACACACAATCAGAATCAATTTGTCATAAGATTAACTTCCTAAGTAATATTAATAATAATCACATCAACAATCACGTTGAAATCGAAAGCATAACTCTTTACACCCTCACCAAGATTTCAGTCCATACGCTCAAGTGTTTAGGGTGAAATATGTCAGTACTCTCAATCAATGCATATTAAAATTCTTACCATAGGCTTGTAGTAAAATCACATCTCCATCACTTATGTACAAACTAGAAGTAAAAATAAAGAGGTATTTTATACAGGTTGTAATAAGGCTTAGGTAAGGTATGAATGAGATAATAAAAGGGTAAAAGTGATGGAAATTTACTCAAAGAGAGATTACAAGACTTGTTTACAAAACATACATAGGTCCTTTCAACTCAACTTTATAAGTACTACTTATTTTAATGTCTTTTCTTTTATAAGCTCAGTTTTTTTTCGAAAACAATTCAACCATTTAGTACCACAACTCAACAGATATTGGACCTTTCATAAATTTCAAGTCTCAAAAAACAATTAAGGTAAATAACCTTCAAGGTTCAAAATAATAACAAGTTTTCAAAGAAAAGTGGGAATAAGGTTAATATGCGGGTTTAATCAATGAAAAAGGCTAAGGCTCAACTTGGTTATTCCTAAAAGTAAAATTTTGGGTATGGTAATTTTCAAAGAAATAGGCTAAAACAAGTTAGTAAATCTAAGTGCCTTTATCATATTAATGCTTCTAATTTAACAAATATGGTCTTAACATGCATAATAAAGCAAGTTCTAGAATTATCCTACTATACAAGATATCACACATATGATAACAAGAGCTTTAAATTTTTTGAAAATTTGCTCTTTAGGCTCAAAAGCTCACAAAAAAGAATGGGTATGTGTGCGTAAATAATATGCAATTTCATTCAATTTGAATATTTCAATGGTTACAAATCATACAACTTAGAAAACTAATTTAATTCTAACCATCATCATTTTACACACCAATTCAAGTCCAATATTGACAAATAACATATAGTATTCATGGACAAATCTTAATTAATTCAAGACATCAATTAATAAAACTTATAATCAAGATTACAATAAACTTGAAGAAATAATTTAAAAGTTCATTAAACCCATCCCCACACTAAAATGGTACATTGTCCTCAATGTACATAATAAGCATTAAAAAAATAAATGAGAGGGATTTTGATACTTTCTTGATTGTGACGATTTTATAATTTAGATCCATCTAATATAAGACTAACATCCTTGCAAAACATAAACCAAAAAGGGATAAAAGGATAAAAGAAAATAAAACTAACAATAACAAAAATAACTAAGAAACATGAAAAGAAAATAACATAAAATGAAATCTATCTTGGTTCATAAGTTACCTCTGATGTAGTGCTTCTTTCATGTCAGTAGCTCAACATATTATGCACATTTCCATCATCCAGGGTTTATGATCAATGACTTCCTTCCACCCTTTTCTCTACAAAGCAGTTGTGTAACCTGTAAGCAAGCCACCTGTTATAAAATGATCAAAAGGACACAATTGATTAGATTATTAAAACCAATAGACTCCATTGATGACCTTTTTAATTACAAACTATTAAAAATGTGAGGAATAACAAAAATCTTTATATCATTGGCTAGCTCAAACAGTTTGTCTTTGAGGAAGGGGAACCCTCTGTACTTTAAATGTAACATCCCCTCACCAATTGGAAAGGGTATTTTGGTCATTTTGGAATAGGTTCGGATTATTGAAAGTGTTTTTG
>JAOQMS010042750.1:0-13108 GCA_027563885.1 Erythroxylum longipes
GACATTCTCTTTCCAACCGTATGAAGAACATACTGGGATGAATCCCCTAAAGAAAGTTAGGACGTTTGCAAGATATCATCTGTGTTAATGTTCACACACTTCGTCTGTGTTACTGTTCACAGCGTATCTTCTGTCCCTTTTGTTGACCCTCAAGAGAAAGGGCCGGACTTGGGGACTTAGGGGAAGTTGAAGACCATGCAATTCTCTTTCGAACCATATAGGGAACACTCTGGGACGATTAAGCCAGAGAAAGTTATAAGGATCGAAAGGTATCGTCTGTGTCATACAGACTTCATCTGTGACCCAGTTCAAGCTATCGTCTGGGTCACTGTTCACGTCTATCTTCTGTCCCTCTTTGGAACCCTCAGGAGACAAAGTTGGACGTCGAGGTCTTTATGAAACATGTAGTTCCTGAGGTCCTCTGTCTATCCATTGCAAGAGAATCTGGTTTGAAATATTTGTAAGAGAAGTTATCTCATTGGACCTGAAGCAAGTATAAGTGTGAAGTAAGGTCTTAACCATGCTGAAAATGATAGGACTCAGGTTGAAGGATAGATGTTATCTTTGGGGGATAACTCACGTGTTAAGACTCTCTACATGTATGATAGTAACAAGAATGATATCAAAGTGATCAAGCAAGCAAGTGTGCATGAGGTATCAGAGTATAGATGCAAGTAAGTGAGCCAGGTTAGCAAGCAAGCATGCACGCAAGGGTTAGACTCTGAACTCGGGGTCCGACAGACATGGTATCAGAGCATGAATGGAAGCATGAACAGGAGTTAGATTCCAGAAACGGGGTCTAACAGAGTTGGTATCAGAGCAAGCAAGTATTCATGAACAAAAGTCGGACTCCGGAAAACGGGGCCCAACACAAGAAGGAGGGTTTGAAAATAGAGAAGAAAAACAATACCAACACAGGTAACAACGCTTCTTCAACGGTGACGACCACAACACAAGAGATAACCAAAATAAAGAAGACATTTATTGGACAGTGAACGAAGAAGAAACATGACAGCTAACATGAAATGAAGAGAGGTTTATTTTGGGTTTAATAACCTAGTAGAAAATGACGTCATTTGTAGTTAAACAAAATGATGTCTTATTCGATTAATTCGGAAGAAATATACCATTTAGTGTCAATTCAAAAGACCATTTGGTTTGACCTTTGGTATTGGCATTAATATAACATTATATTAATTATCATATATAATTATATCTATTGCGACGTAACAAAAAAATAATTACAATACAGTAAATAATGAAAATCAATATTAAATATTAATATGTTATTCTTAATAATCAAATTAAATATTGTTGTTGGACCCCGTTTCCGGAGTCTAACTCCTACTTGCTCTGATACCACACATGTTGGACCCCGTTTTCGGAGTCTAACTATTGTTGACAATGATTGTAAGTGTAAAAATAAATTTAGTTAACAACAATGTTAATTATGAAAATTTATAAAAACAAACAATACAAAATTCATTTACTTATTAATGTCATTTAAAATATATGATTTGATAAATTTACATGGTGTCATAAAACTCTAATTACTATACATAAATTGGGTAACATTTTTTAGAAATTTTATATTACTAAAAAATTTGGAAAATATAAAATTCAAAACCATTTGGCGACTATTTTAAAAATTCATCACCAAATATGATATTTAGACACGAATTCTGCTTAGCGTCGTTAAAAAGTTGACAGTGTATAAACATTTGGTGACAATTTTAGAAATTTATTGCCAAATATGATATTTGGCAATGAATTATGCAAACGTCATTAAAAGATTGACGATGTATAAACATTTAGTGACTATTTTAGAAATTTGTCACCAAATATGATAATTAGCATCGAATTATGAATAGTTTCACTAAAAAGTTGATAGTTTTTAAACAATTAGTGACAAATTTTAATAATTGTCATAGAATTTTCAAACATTTCTAAATATAACAGAGAACGACATCATTTTCCTTTAAAGGAATGACGTTGTTTCCTTCATTTTTTAAACAGTAGATTGTGTACATAGATTTGGAAATGCTTTTCAAAAATGTCATCAAATGTTGGAACAATTCGAAAAAAGGAAAATGACATCGTTTGTTCAACGATAGATGATGTCATTTCTATCTATTTTATCCGAAGCACATGATCCCCCCACTTTTTCTGACTCTTTCCTCTCAGCTCCTTTGTTCTTTGTTTTCTCCCCAGTCGTTGTCTTTCTATCTTCTTCATTTGTGTGCTTCTTTCTTCTCAGTCATAATCTTTTTGTCCTTCTGTCGTGGTAAATTGTGGATCCTTTTTTTTGTTTTGTTTTGCGCTTCAATTGTGGGTTTTTTAAGGTATGATGTTGGAAGGGTAATGGTAATTTTATTAAGTTGTTTAAGTTGGTATGGATTTTCTATGATTGAATTTTGTTTGGAATGTCTTAATGTTAGTGATGAAAGGAAAAACATTTGATTTTGGTAGTTATCTTGGGATGAATTTCTTATGTTTGTAAAGTGTTCGATGAATTGCCTGTTACGATTGTGTTAAGTGGTAGGAGTGTTTTGCTTGTGTTGATGTATATATATCGCATTTTGTTAAAATTATACAGATAATTGATTATAAGAGTTTCAAGTGTTAATGCTTATAGTAAAAGGGAGTTAGTATGTATAAAAATCTATTACAATTTTGTTTCAAGTTTTGCTTATGTTGACATTATACTAATAATGTTTAAAAGGGAGTTGATATGTTTAAAAATTTCCCAGTTTTTTTATGTATCAATCGAATTACCTAGTTTCAACATTGCAGATGGGGGAGCAAAGAATTAATAAAAATTGGAAAATTGTAATAATCAATTGTTTCTTTAATTTCACAAAATTTGCCATATTTTTAGTTCCTTTATTTTTTGTTGTGAATAAAGGTTTGAGTTCCTTTGAAATATGTCATCTGATCACATTTAGAAACCCCCTAGGTCCCTTGTGTTTTTATGCGAAGCAGAATTTCATAAGAAATGTGATTGCCATGGGAACCTATGTTCATACGCTAATTCAAACACTTTCAAGTCTAACATTAACTTCCTCTTACCCTTTTTGATGTGGACTTCAAATGTAAGAATAAAATTTGATTTTTTTCAAGATTTACATTGTTGAACTGAAAAAAAGAAACAATAAATGTTGCTTTCTTGGTAAAAAATTAAGACTAATTTACAAATATCAAAGATAGTTATTTACTAGTGGACTTTAATTATTTTAAATTTTATGCACATTAATTATCATTCCATAATATTAATTTAATATTTCTAAGTATATAAATCCTATATCCTGTAAATTAGTTACCCATAAACTTATCACAAGCCAAAATTCGGTCAAGGTAAGCCGTTGGGTATTTGTTCTTTAGTTTGTTTTGTGCCTTCATTTTTGTTGTTTTAAGCTGTGACATTGCATTAGATTATAGTGTTGCATGTAAAATATACAAATACAAAACTATTAATGAATTGTATCATATTAAATACGAAATTGTCGCTTTCGCAGGCCCTGTTTTATGTTGAAGAGTGTCGATAAGCATCCAACTTCACTTTCTACTTTATGGTCATATGTTCATCTAGATAAGTCATCCAATTATGTGTATCATATGTTATGCTTTAATAGTACCCCTATTTGTGTTTGGGTTTTATTAAGTTATCAAACTTAGTATGTGAACTTGTAATTGATAATTTTGGACTAGTAGCACAATGTTCCTATAATTATGGACAATCCTTTGTGTAATAAACCCCTAGGATGGTATATAGTCTAGAAACCCATGATGCAACTCCCATAAGGCTTATCGATGAAATATTTCAGGAGCCTAAAAGTTATAGTGAGAACATGCTTTCTCGATTCATGTGGTGTAACAATGCCACATACCATATTTGTTTACATTCAAACTTAATTTATAAACTTGTAGTTATTAATAAAGAAGTATTAAAATTAGAAATTTACCTACAATTATGGACAATCCTTTGCATTATCAACCCATAGGATGGTATAGAGGCTAGGAACCCATGATGTAGCTCCCAAGAGGCTTACCGAAATATTCCTTGAGCCTAAGAGTCACAGCAAGAACTTGTTTTCTCAATTCATGTGGTGTAACAATGCCACATACCATAGTGTTTTCTTAAATTCAAATTTAGGAACTTATAGTGATTACTGAAGTATTAACATTAGAAATTTACCTAGAATTATGGACAATCCTTTGCATAATAAACCCTTAGGATGGTATATTGGATGGAAACTTATGATGCAGCTCCTATGAGGCTTATCGATGAAATATTCAATAAGCCTAGGAATTATAGCGAGAACTTGCTTTCTTTATTCATATGGTATAATAATGCCACGTACTATAGTGCTTGTTTGATTTCAAAATTTGAAAATGTTATTTTAGTGATTAATCATTATGTTACATAGAATGAGGATTGCATTTAGTAATTCAGTTATTTAATTTTAATTATTTATCTAGATGGACAAAATTTAGATGTCCCATTAGAAACTATCCATTGAATACTTAGAAGGAGTTAAGAGTTTCGCATAATTTGTAAAAGATCATATGGGTGTTGAATGTTGTATTCGTTGTCTATACATAGATTATTTAAATGTGAACATTCAAAATCAAGATGTGGTATATAATAACTTACTAATCTGAAGCATAGATAAATTCTATACTCCATGACTTTATTATGGTGAACATTCGAAGCAAGTCGTAGTAGAAGTGTTGGTACAAGTGGTGATGATAGTAACAATAATGATGTAGAAGATTGTGATATCAATGATGATGGGATTGGCGAGATGTTAGAGGAGTATGGTGTTGGGTTTTGATTATGTATCACATGCATCAACTATCAAAATATGTAGTGGAAAATAAAACGAGACCTACAAAATACAAAATCAAACATGTGCCATTAGATGTAGTAAAACAAAACAAAATATCATGAACTTTAGATGTGTACCATATAATCTCCTTCATTCTTCATTGTCTTCACCTCTTCAGATTGTCATAAATCACAAAAAAAAGATGTCTCTAATTATATCCATACGAAGAACAAAGCCTAAAACCTCTTAGGAAGAATGGATAGAACACGCACAAAGTGCTAGCTTTGTGATGTATTCTTTGAGAGAATGTTTGTAAAGAGTAAAAGAAGATGACGAATACTTCACCCAAAATCTCTTGTTTTCACACAAAACTTACACGAACATTGATGTTTCTTACACCCTTTGACCTTCCTCTAATCCCTAACATCATGGAGATTTAATGTGAATTAAGTGGTTTTTTAATCCCACTTAATTTAGCATGTAACTTCCACCTCTTCTTTAAAGAGTAATATTGTCATCTTACCTAATAAGCAAGATTCACATATGTCATATGATTCACAATCAAATGACCTTAAATTACCATAATTGTGTAGCTTAGTCATGCATCTTGATATTTGTGATTGCATAATGTTCTAAGGTTTAATTTGTTAAGTATTTAATGGTAAATTGAGTGTTTAATGTGTATTTATGTTTTAATTATGTTAGTTAATGTGTTTAAGTGTTTTTATGGGTTAGTATGAGTCTTTGAGCTTAAATGTTATATTTTTGACGTACCTTGATGTATTTGTTAGTGTTTCAGGGTAAACGGTAAAGAACAGAGAAGTTTCAAAGAGTTTTAGGCTAAAAACATGGCCCACGATAATGGCAACAGGCCACGATCGTGACAGAAAGAGATGAGTTGACAGGACCTAGGCCACGATCGTGCACTTTGGGCCACAATCGTGACAGAAAGGGTTAGGCACTGGCCACGATCGTGGCAGGCAAGGCCATGATCGTGGCCAACGTCAAGCTAATACAAAAAATTGAGTTTTGTAAGACTTTTCAGACCGTTTTGACCCCGAAAAAAACCTAGGGCTTCCAAAGTATAAATACATCATTAAGGGACATATGAAGCAACTCAGGAAGAGCCTTTTTGATCAGCAAAATTTTGATTTATCGACAGATTGAGGAAGGAGATGAAGGAAGAGATACACGGAGAAGAATCTTGACGCGAAGTACTTCCCGGAACAGGAGGTTTCCCTCCCTCGTTACCTCCATTATTCTGTTCCCGACATATTTTCCAGTTATTTCAATTTTATTAATGTATAGAATTGAGAAAGTTGTCGAGAATAGGTTATGTTGAATGTTAAGTTTTTGTCTATGCTCACCTTTGGGATTTTTATGTTTGATATTAATGAAATTTGATTTATTGTGTTTTTTTTGAATTACTTGTGATTCAATTTCTATTCTTAATAATTTGGTAACAAACTGAGAGGGTGAATTGAGTGAATATAATCAAATTAGGCTGACGAGAGTTAGGTAGTTTGATTGACAAAAAATTGAATCAAACCGTTAATTTTGTGTAGCGAGAGATCGTGCATAGCTTTTCAGTAGGTTTTTAGACAATTTCAAAACTGATTTAGGTTTTAGGTTAATTGTGAATCGAGAGATCACAATTCCATAATTTGAAATAAGGATTATAAATTAGGGTTAAAGATTAGAACTCGAGAGAAAGTAATCCACCCATTATCTAGACCCGATAATTTGATAATTCTATGATTGATTAGATTTTCATTAATTTCTCTCAATTGGTAGTTCTTAGGTTGATTTTCGATTAGGTTGTGCAATTACTCTCTTTTTTATATTTATGAAATTTAATTCTCGTAATTGATTGTTTGACTGGTTAATTTTCTACATTTGTTGTTTATTTTGAATTGTTGTGATTTAGTTTAGCTTTATATTTTAGGATTAGACTAACCATCCTCATGGGTTCAATACCTTAGGTATTACGCAAACAACCTATGCACTTGAGGAAATATGGAGGTTAAAACTAGTAAAACTTAGCATACGGGAACCTGCGATCAAGTTTTTGGCGTCGTTGTCAGGGAAGCAATTAGTTAGTTCTTTAATATAAGGCTTTCACTTTTGTTTGTTTCTTTTTATTAAAAAAATTGGAAAGAGTTTGGAGCATAAAATAGAGACACATCGGGATATTTTAGAGTGAGAATGAGACATCTGAAGAGTTAAATGCTAAAAAGAGGTAACAAGAACGATCATGGAGGATGTACGTTATAGGGAGCAAAGGACTCTTATAGAATTCAATGAGCCCCAATTGGTTAGGGAAATCATCTTCCTTCTATGAACCCATACACTTCGAGGTGGCAGAATGACCCTGAATTCTATTGGTCCAGCAATGTAGGGAATCATTTAGGACATCAAGATCTAGTTGAATTTCAATATAATGAATCAAGTTCATAGGATTCCAAGCTGGACAAAATCATGGATAAACTCACAGATATGTAAGAGAACTAGAAGAGATAGGAAAAGAAGTTTGAGCAAGTAACAGAAGATCGTCCATCTTCAATTCACAATCTAAAGGTTTGAATAGGCCAACTTTCTAGGGAATTTTGTAAGCAAAGTGTGGAAAACTATCTACGCGGTATGAAAGTAAATTCAATAGAGCCATGCCAGGCTATCACACTTAGGAATGGGGTAGAGCTAGACGAACCAGCGAGAAATCAAGCTAATCCTGACCTTATAGAACAGTAAAAACTTAATAAAAAGGATGAAGGAAAGGATGGAAACCCCTCATACTATCTGCCAGATCTTAGTACACCATGTTTGAACATAAAAAAATCTAGGATAGATGTCTATGTAAAGAACCCTACCCTTTGGATTGATGATGATGAAGAGACATTTAATATAAATGATGTATTTAAGAATATAAAGTTATTAGCTCATTTAGGATAATTGATATGTTCAAATTTTATAAAGAATAAGAGGACGAAGAATAAATAACAACAGACATAGAGTTTGAAGAAGCGATGAAAGTCTCTATTCATGAAGCGTAAGAAGCAGAGGAGACGAAGGCAATTAAGGAAGAAAGAGAGCAATTAACCTTTATATAGGACAAACTATTGGATTCAATGGGAAAGTTGGGGAGTTTTGTTATTCCCTATTTTGTTGACAGTTTAATTGAAAGAAGAAAATTATTGAGCCTAATAGGTTTCTATAATGTTATCAACATCGTCATCCTGATTATGTTGCAATTTGTAGCTTACTTACAGCTACAAAACTAATGATAAGGGAGAAGGGTGGAAGCAAGCTGCTCATAACTGATCCTGGCTAAGTTTTAAAGAATGAAGGTCAAGCTAATGACCATAAATTAGCAGGTTCAGTAGTTAGTTTTAAATTGTTATGCAGTTAGGTTTATTTTAAATTCTTAAATAAGTTTTGAATGATTTGGAACGGTTTGGATTGCTAAATCTTTTTCTCTCTTGAATCACTTATAAGATAAGGAAACACTCTCGATGTTAAGCAGATTTGGTCTCAACACTGTCGCCATCACCACCTCTATCACCATAAATGGTTTTGTGTTCTAACCCTTTTCTTTTCATTTTTTTAGTATTTTCTTCTTATGTTTATTGCATATTATGTTTATTTCCCCCGATTGTGTTTGTTCTCTTTTCTCACATTAAGGACAATGTGTTGTTCAAGTGTGGGGAGGGTTATGTGTTTTACTTTCAGTGTGATTTTGCATATGGTATGATAGTGTTAGGTTGCATTTTGTGAACTGTTTGAATGTGTTAATGACTTACACGGAGTAAAATTTACTTAAGTTTTAACATAGTCTATTAGGTTGTAAATAACCATTAGCTCTCAAAATTAGTGAATTAGGAGTTTTTAGATAAATATAAAATTTAATTAGGATTTAGTGTAAATTTAGCACCCCATAAATTGTAGAATTTATTCATAATTTGAGGCCTTTTACCTTAACTAGCTTAACTGATATTTTTCATGGAAATGAGAACCTTAAACAACAAGGTAGGTAATAAAAAAAGTATTTTTCTTAATTAAATCACTATTTCACTGGCCTTCGAGTTATGAATAGAGCTAGTAGCCAGTTGAAAATGTGATATAGCTGAGTAACTGGATCGACACACATCACAAATGTGTGCCTTTGCGTCAAAAAGCTATAATGATGTTTCAACCAAGCGGTTTAATAAAAACATGACTTAGTTGAGTAACCAGATTGACATTCATTACCAATGTTTGCCTCCACGTAAAAAGACTAGCTTATTTTTAAAAAAAAATTGTCTCCTTAATAAAACCTATTGGACTTATAATAAGTTTGACTTTTCATGAAAATATACTTAGGAATAGCTACAAAGCCTGAAGGACCAAAAAATTATTAATGTGTGTGTGCAATTGAAAAGGGTAAATAAATTAACTCTTTGATCTTGATTAAATTGTATATTTAGTTCAAAGCCCCTAGACATATATTTTCCATGTTAATTATTAGATATAACTTGTATGATTATGTTTAAGATTAAATTTATTTCATGAAGTCGAAGCCATTACCTCATTATTGCATTCTCTGTTATGTGTTTGTTGTTTTGTTTGCTTGAGTACAAGCAAACATTTTAGTATGGGGATGTTGATAGTTGTGCTTTACATGATGTTTTAGGGTTTAATTTGTTAAGTATTTAATGTTAAATTGAGTGTTGAGTGTGTATTTATGTTTTAATTGTGTTAGTTTATGTGTTTTAAGTGTTTTTATAGGTTAGTATGAGTCTTTGAGCTTAAATGTCATATTTTTGAGGTACCTTGATGTGTTTGTTAGTGTTTTAGGGTAAACGGCGAAGAACGAAGAACCTAGGCCACGATCGTACACTTTTGGCACTGATTGTGCACTTTAGGCAACGATCGTGCATGTTGGGCCACAATCATGACAGAAAGCTATGTGTTAGGCCACGATTGTGCACTTTGCGCCACGATTGTGGCTAGCACTGGACTGACACAAAAACTCGAGTTTCATAAGACTTTTCAGACCGTTTTATCCCGAATCAACCTTAAGGCTTCCAAAGCATAATTACATCATTAAAGGACAAATGAAGCAGCATGGGAAGAGGCTTTTACATCAGCCGAATTCTGAAACCCTAGAGAGTTTATCGAGAGATTGAGGAAGGAGACAAAGGAAGAGAGACACGGACAAGAAGCTTAATGGGAAATACTTCCCAGAATGGGAGGTTTCCCACCATCGCTGCCTCCACTATTTGTTCCCAACGTATGTTTAGATTATTTCAATTTTATTAATGTATAGAATTGAGATAGTTGTCGAGAATAGGTTGTGATGAATGTTGAGTTTTTGTTTATACTCACCTTTTGGATTTTTGTCTTTGATATTAATGAAATTAAATTTATTGTGGTTTTTATTAAATTATTTGTGATCCAATTTCTGTTTTTAATAATTTGGTAACAATCTGAGAGGGTGAACTGATATGTGTTTAATTATTGGCACATTTAATCATTTACACATAACGATTATTGACATGAAATTGCTTAAGATACTCACTTTAAGTCATATATGAATTTAGGTACAATTTAGAAGCAAAGAAATTAAAATGAGTCGAAAGGAAAATATTTGAACCATTTTTTGAAGATTAATTTTCACTTGTCTTCATAGAGAGAGAGAAAAATTAGAGCAAGAAGAAGATCGCAACTGCTCACGACAATGAAGTAAAAAAGAGAAGCTTAGCATGGAAATTGCATGTCCCATGCATAGCTAATTAATGGAATAGCAGGCAGACAAAAAGGGAAACAAGTTAAGCATAAAAAGACAACAGCTAGTGAGAAAGCCAAGATTAAAATGGCGGTGTAAGAACCAAGATAAAATGCGTGTCATCTGCATAAAACATAGACAATGCGTCTGCTTATAACACAGACGTAACTGCATTTTACTTAACGCAGGCAGTGCCTCCATTTTGAGGCTACTGTCTACGTTTTAAGTGAGGGTTAAAAAAGGCGTGAACAGGACGATGGAAAATTTACCATCAAGTTTTGTTCATCCCATCAAAGGAACAGTGAAGCGTCGGGAGAAGAAAATAAGAGAAGAGTGGCATAAAGAAAACAGAAGAGTATGCAGTAGAGAAAAGAAAGAAAGGAGTAGTGAATAATAGGTGGTCTATTAACATTGAATTGTCAACTCAATGAATAGTGTAGTGAATAGTGAAATAGAGAAGGTTGCTACTGTAAGTGAAAGGACAAGGGGTTTTTGGTAGGGTATTTTTATGGGGAATGAAGCAATTTTCTGAGAGAGACCCATGAGAGGTAACATCCTGACGCTGGTTCAGAGGTGAAATCGACACTGACGACCCAGTTTAAGTATTTTTTTTTGGTTTTTGTTGTTTCTTTCTCTTATTAGAAATCGATTATGTTATCCTATATTAATTGATTTGGGTTTTATGTATGGATAATCGGATTTTCGTTATTGTTCGATTATTTGTGTATGAACCCATAGGGTATTATGAAAAGATGATTTTAATGCATTCATTTAATCGTTTGATTGCATACCTATTACTAGAATTTCGATATAGTCCGTAATTGTTATGATGAAATTTATGTGTAGCGACTAATGATTTGTAATCTTTAGGGATAATATGACCTAGGTTAAATGACGCATCGTGTGTGATAGTTGCCTTGATTAATCGATTTTCCTAATTTGTAATGCTACTGCCTAATTAAATTTAGAGATCGTATCCTAGGTTATTCAGTGGTTAGATTTAATTAATGATCGTATCTTGATTAAAGAAAACCTAAGGGAAAACTAGGGTTAATTATTAACCCACAATTAATAATTGCCAGGAGAGGTTTGAGAACAACAAATCATTGAATTATGCTTAATTAAGGTGTAGGCTGAGATTGAACCAAAGAACTAGATCCCTACAAAATTCTCCAATTTTACCATTTTTCTTATATTTTCTTTAATTTTTTTTATTAGTTAGTTTCATTTTATTTTCTTATTCCAAAATCCAAACGCCCCATTTTTCCTAAACACCGATCAATTTCATTTCATAAGCTAACCGAACACTCCCTATGTGATTGACCTAGACTCACCACTACTACAGTAGTAGTCTAATTATTTTATTTTGACTAGCATTACAACGCGCTATAAATTTTGGCACCGTTGCTGGGGAGTGCGATGTTTTAGTTTTCTATGATTTAATTAGTTTTTTGTATATATTCTTTTGTAATTGATTTCTTTTCAGTTATTTCGTGATCTTTTCATTTTTTTTGTTTCATGTTTATGAAAAAATTGATATAGACGGAGGTAATTTCTTTTATAACTCATATTCTCAATCCTATAACAATGTTTGGACTGATTAACCTAACTTTTGTTAAGGATCGAATAATCATCAGAATTCCTTCCAAGATAGTTTGCAGGATGCACAGTAATTCTCATATAGAGCAAAAGCTTCCTTTCACGATTCCTGTCCATCTCTAGAAGAGTTGAGTAATATTGTGAGTGCTAATACTGTGAAATTGTAGCATAATACACTACAATTCCAACAGGATGTAGGAAAATTTCCAAAAACTACATGATCTAGCACCCAAGATTCAGAGAGCCAACACGACTCAGGTACATCTTTAGAAGAAATGCTTAATATTATGGCTGCTAACAATCTTCAAATTCAATAGGATATGCAACAGTTCCAATAGAATATGCAATAGCTGTTTCAGCAAGTTATACAGCAAATTTGAGAGGATAATCTGTAATTCCAGTAAGATGCATTGCCTCGATGGGGGGATATCAATCATTTGGAACCACGAAGCAAAGAGGAGTAGTCGTATTAACCTGAGGTGTACCCAATGTACAGTTGCACGGAAACTTTACAAAGCGATGAGGAGCTTGAGAATTTTGAGGTCAACCCTCAACAAATTGCTTGTGTAGAAGAAGCAGAGAAGGAGCTCGAAGCAAAAAAAAGACATATCTTTTAGCTTGGAGGTAAGTACTGAGTCCGTAATTATTTTTAAGACAAACTCTTCACCTTTACCTAGCAGGCTAGAAAAATTAAACAAAGAAGAAAAAGGTGAAGATTCATTCGAATTATTTCAAGAGAGCGAGGACTCAGTAGGGATAAAGAATCTGAAGATAGGGAGGACACTGGAGGTGAACGATTATCAACTAAGTATTGGAGTTATGTAAATATAGTGCCCTAGAATGCAAGTGTATTTACTTATAACTTAATTTTCTTCCAGTTACTTTTGTAATGAAAATATTTATTATTAATAAAACAAAA
>JAOQMS010042751.1:0-13106 GCA_027563885.1 Erythroxylum longipes
TGATTAAAGGATTCAGGTTGAAAGGTAGGAATGAAGTAGTCGACTGCTCTAAGAGCTGAGCTAAGACTAATAAAGGGAAGTTTCGAGATGATAATCTGAAAGTGATCAAGGTGTTATCGTTGGGTGATAACTTACGTATTAAGATAGTCTGCATACATGAAAGTAACAGAGCAAGTATGCATGAAAGCGTTAGACTCCGGATACCGGGTTCTAACAGTGTATGGCATCCGAGCATGCATGAAGAGCAAGAGTCGGACTCTGATATCGGGGCTCGACAAGTTAAATAGTATTAAATTAATAGTAGAGAAATAACAATCATTAGAGTATCTCACCTAGGGTAGAATTGTTATTATCTTAATATCGGTATGAGTGAGGAAACACTTCAACTCCATACATAAAAAAAAGAGAGGTTAGACATATAAATAGGAAGGTGTAAAATCATGAAACAAAGAAAGCAATTTTGCACTTATAATAAAGATAACAATGTGTCCCAATAAAATAGCAATTTAATGTTTAAACATCCAAAACATAAACCAGTTAATATGTTTAAATTTCACCTGCATCAAATGATAATTATACTTTTCTAGGATTTTGTCATACATTGAAATTTCATTGAAATAAACAACTACAACCTACCCATATATGTATACAATATTGAATACATTAACTTTATAAAAATATTAAGTGCATTAGTAAGACCAAATGACATGGTTATTTAGTCATATAATCCAAATTAGATTCATTCTTTCAAATTATGCAGCAATTATCCTAATTGTAGTAATTATACAAATTTAAAAAGTAATTTTCACGATAAAAACCAATAAACAAAGTCTTAATATATGTTATGTAAGAAATAAGTCCACTCTTTTGCCTCTCAAAACTCTTAACAACTCTTTATTATGCCTAAAATCACTCCTATAATCCATATGTAATCTGTTTATACATAAAATAACCTAAAACATTGATTAGAAACAAAAACTAACCATTTAATATCTAGGACAGTAGCATTGGTCAATTAATTCTATTACAAACTTGTGATATATGTTATTAAAAGATCAATACGAGGAAATACAAAGGAATAAAGAGTATTGAATCTTGAATAATTTAAAAAATTAACAAAATTTAAATATATTATGAAAATTAACAAAGACATAAATAATAGTAAACTAAATATGCATTACAATCTAAAAGGGAAATAATTATGACTAATAAAAGGAGGAGGAGCCAATAATCTTACTTGCCAAAGAAAACTGATGTTCTTAATCTTACGAAGTTTATTCCGTCATCATAAAATTTTCCTAAAGAAAAAAATTCAATTACGAAAAACCAAGAACATGAATTTAAAATAACAAAGTAACTTTTAGAGGGAAGAATAATAGTAAATCTAACATTTTAGATAGATAAATGAAATAATACATTTTCAAACATGGTGGCTTTTTTAGGCTAGAGACTAAAAGTACGTCTTTAGGTGAAATTCAATCTCAAGCCTAATTCATCTAGGAGAAATTCATCTACGTAAATAATGGTAAATGAATAAAATAAAAGCCTAATTTGTTCACCCTCTTCATCTTTGTGATAATATTAGGAAGTATTATGTTCATAGCTACTCCTTAGCATGAACTCATTCAAAATGATTACACTTCCTGACTTTGCTTTCTAGAAATTAATATTAGATTTTTATTTATTGATCCATATATCTCTTTGTCTTCTTCATAAATCTTTCTTCTTAGGATCTTGAATTGGTAACATTTTTTGACTAACTATAATAATATTAAATCTATATCATGTGCACGAATTGCTAAGTCTTTAAAATCTTAAGTCTTATTCCTTTAAAGTTGTAGTAAATGTTGGGTTAGCCATAGTTGCATGCATCACATGCATACGATGAAGTGGAAGTGTTAGAATCAAGATTCTGACACCATGACAACTCGAAAACTACAGAATCTAACATGCATGCATGGATATGTAAAGAATATGAAATATAAAACCTTTTACCTTATGATTCTCCTCCTTTCTTATTTCTTCTCCTCGTTTAGGTTATTGCAAACACCAAACGCTTCCTTGATAACCCATGAACATGTAAAGAAGGTGAAGAAACAATGTGTAAGGGTGATTTGAGCACCAAACTAGATGAGTTCTAGAGATGCTCAATATGAAAAGATAGATCAAGAATCTTGTTACATGCATTTTGAATCATGCAACTCTTGTATAAATTGCAAGAACAGGACTCTTAATTCCTCTCTATCACTCTAGAACTCTTCTAGAGCCCCTATCCTTTCACTTGAGTATGTAAGAAGTGTAAAGATCATGTGTACATAAGTGAAGAACTCACTTACGAACCTATTCGTGCCCTCTATCATGATCGTAGCCAATTGAGCCCTCAATCAAATCATAAAGGGTTTCATGATGCCAATTTATAGGAATATATGTGGATTAACACATGAACTCTTCGATAGTTAATTATCCAACTTATTAACCTTTCCATAGATAATTACCATGCAATTCATCCTTTCACCAAACTATACCCCACTTAGTTTAGAGTATGGGCTATGTGTTAACTCCCAATAGACTAACTACGTCACATCTAGTCCAAGTGATATTAGTTCTTGTCCTAGGATCTCATTACTTTATGTGTCATTGAAGACTCTCTTTATGACCCATAATTGCTCTGCCCAAAGACTCTTGAGTAATGACCCCAATAAGAGGCCGTAGTTGTCATCTCCTTCTATCAGGAGTGGTGAATCCTTTATTGGCTACCCAATTACCTTCGAATACCAATAATTGTACCCAATCACCACACTAAGAGCGACCTTGTCATGAGGTAACAAGGAATGATGTCAAAGAACAGGATTAGTATCCAAGATATCCTTAAGTACCTCAAGTATAAGGATATTTGCACCATTGTTACGATGAGATTATTCCTTTACATTCGATAGATCATCCATATGATAATCTCATAGTAGGTCATCCAATGTACTTACTACTCTTAGTAAGCATCCACATGTTAACTTTAAACAACTCATGCTTACAGTTTGTGAGATCCACTGCTTGATCAAATTAAGAAGTATCGCATGTGCTAGTCTATCTAGATTAATAATGTCCTGTCTTATTCATCCTATGATTAGGGATTATTTAGATACTAACATAATTGCAGATGATAGAAATCTTATTATCATTATCTCATCATGATTTTCATTATGCTATTTTTTGTATCATGGACGTCATAATTCAATTTAAGATCAATATCAATTCATAAATAAATGAATATCAAATAAATAAAAATGCCTTTTGCTTTATTAATCAAAATAATGTTTGTACACAATTGCAAAGGTGATTGCCTTTAGAGCACTACTCAAACAATCTCCCGCTTGTACTAAAGTCAATTGCCTTTGTATCTAAATACCATAGGGGAGCATATAAGAATCAAATTTTTCTTGAGGAAGTGGCTTAGTTAAAGGATCAGCGATGTTTTAGTCTGTGGGCACTCTCTCAGTGATGTTCTAGTCTATGGGCACTCTCTCTATCTTCACATCACCTCTATCAATTATCTCCCTTAATAGGTGATATCTCTTGAGTATGTGCTTAGACCTTGGTTCCTTGGCTTGCACAATTACCCCATTGACAACAATATTGGGTATACTATGCTAGGAACCACTCCAAGTTCCATAACAAACTTCTTGATTCAAAAAACTTATTTTTCCACTTTCGTAGCTGCAATGTACTCTAACTCGATCGTCGAATCTGCAGTTGTCCCTTGTTTGAAACTCTTCCAACTGACTGCTCCACTATTCAGTGTGAAAACATAACTTGACTGGGATTTGGAGTCATCCTAGTCAGATTGAAAATTGGCATCTGTATGCCTGCTCACTACGAGATCTCCCTTTCTATATATCAAGAATACATCCTTAGTCCTTCTCAAGTACTTTAGGCTATTGTTGATAGCCACCCAGTGACCCTCACCAGGATCCGATTGATATCTGCTCGTAACTCTTAGAACATATGATATATCAAGTCTTGTACATAACATAGCATACATGATTGATCCTACTAACAAAGCATACAAGATCATCCTCATATGGGTCCTATCATCTTGTGTCGGGGACACATAGATTTTGAGAGTTTTATCCCATAAGTCATGGGAAGAAACTCACCTTGGACTGCTCTATGCTAAACCTATTTAGCACTTTGTCAATGTATGTTGACTATAAAAGACCTAGCAACTTCCTTGATCTATCTCTATAGATTTTTATTCCCAATATTTTATTCCATAAGTCATGGGAAGAAACCCACTTTGGATTGCTCTATGCTAAACCTATTTAGCACTTTGTCTATGTATGTTGACTACGAAAGACCTAGCAACTTCCTTGATCTATCTCTATAGATCTTTATTCCCAATATGTTAATTGCTTCTCCAAGGTCTTTCATGGAAAAATTACGAGACAACCAAAATTTAACTGATTGCAAACTTGAGATATCATTTTTATTAGCAATATGTCATCACATATAACACAAGGAATATGATAGCACTTCCACTAACCTTCTTGTACACATAAGGTTCATCAGGATTTTGTGAGAAATCAAACTCTTTGATTGTCTCATCAAATCGGATATTCCAACTCTTAAAGGCTTACTTCAATCCATAAATGGATTTTTGAAGCTTGTATACCTTTCTGCCATCTTTGGATATGAAGCTCTCAGGTTGTATCATATGTGCATCCTCAACCAAGTTTCCATTAGGAAAGTCATCTTCACATCCATTTGACATATTTCATAATCATAATAAGCAGTAATGGCTAGGAGAATTGTAACAGATTTAAGCATAGCTACAACGCTAAATGTCTCGTCATAGTCAACTCTTTGTCTTTGACGATAACCTTTAGCAACTAGCCTCACTTTATAGGTAATTACATTACCTTTCATATCGAATTTCTTCTAAAAAATTCACTTGCACCCTATGGGTTTTAACCCTTTGGTTGGGTTAAATAAAGTCCATACTTGGTTTTCATACATGGAATCCATTTCAGACTTCATGGCTTGAAGCCATTTTTCAGATTTTAAACTCTTTAGAGCTTCTTCATAGGTTGTATGTAACATCCCATTACCCTTGGGAGGTTAGAATAGTAAATATGAGTGAACAATGGGAGCTTAGAAATGCATTTTTTCATGCTCATGCATTATATGATATGCTCATATTCATGAATATTGAATTTTTACACATGAAAATAATTGTACATGCATTCATAGACATTCTGGGAATAATTGATTTATAATTGAATTGTGAATTTGATTTTGTGGAGTTAATTATTATGTTAATGTTAGTAAGATTGCATGAAGGACAATTATGGAAGATCACTTAAAGATAAAAGATACAAGGCATGTAAGGAAGGGAAAAATGGGTATTTTATATTCATTAAGGGTATAAGTAGGAGAAGCAAAATATGAACTGAAAAAGAAAAAAATAGAAGAGAGGAGAAGAGAGCTTCGGTGGTTTGAGACAAAAGAAGAGAGTTGGGCTAGGGTTCTTCATTTCTTAGCTTTTGAGAGAGATTTTGAGGTAGTTCAAGAAGAGAAAAGAGTAGAGGAAGAGAAAAGCTTTCATTAGAGCCAAGAAAAACTTGAATCCTTCTAACTTTCCTTGGGAGCTAGGGTTGAGTGGGATTTTGAAGAATTTGAAGAGAAATCAAGTAAGTTATATGTTGATTTTCATGGGTTAGTGTAAATAGAACTTGTATATGGAGTAATTTGAGATTGATGGATTGGTTATGAATTTGTGTGCATGGGTCAAGGATAAAGAATAAAGATGAATGATGTCTTGTTTGAGTATTTGATTTGTTGATAATTGATAATTGGTTGTTGAGATAATTTTTGAGATAGAAATTTCATTATGATAAATGTGTATATGAGTGTTTTGTTTTTAGTGTATATGACCATGCATTGATTTTGAATTGTGGATAGATGATCTTGAACTATTATTGGGGTATTATTGAAGAAGAAATGAGGTGGATATAAGATAGAAGTGGTAGATTATGCAAAAGAGATGCTTTAGGAAGAGATTGATGAGGAAAATGAGTTATGTTACTGCTTTCTGTGAAAGTTTGCCACGGCCAACTTTTTGGTTCTCTGCAGCCAATTTGCACAATTGCTCTCAGGAAAAGTTCGCCAACTTGCAAAATTTCACTTGCAAAAGTTCGTCGCGGCCAACTTCTGTCTTCGCCGCAGCCAACTTTCCTGCACAGCTTAAACATGTTTCAGTATTTTGATCATAACTTATTCTGTAGTTATCCGAATGGAGTGATTCTTGATTTGGAGTAACCTAGAGAAATAGACTACAAATTTTATCAACAATTGAAATTTTTTCATTTCTCTAAGATATTGAATTTCTGGATGGAAGTTGTACATAGTACATTGTTTTGAATGTGAACAACCTGATAATGTTAAAGGTATATCTTACAAATTACTTGACAAAATTGAGTGATTTTTATGTCAATGGAAATATAAGACATAGAGGAACACTTTAATAGAAGAGAGTATGACCAAATTACATCAGTTTCTCTTTCTAATTGAATGTGAACAATAGGCTCGAAAGTGTGGCTTGGAAAAATCTGAAGTGAGCTAATAAGAAAGGAATATAGATTTTAATGGTTTAGTAAGGCATAAACCTAAGTATAAATTATACTTAGATGGTTTTTGATATGAGATTGATTTTGTGATGAAATTGATGGATAAATACCTAGGATTATTATGAACATGCATTGTACATAATTCATTTCATCCATGTGCATTGTTGAACAATTCTAATTGTGCATATTGTGATATATGTGTATATTGTTTGATATAGAGGAGCAACTGGAACGTCAACCTCTAGACATTGCTATAACTTCTAGGCATTAGCTTCGGGAGCAACTAGTGAGTAACCTAGAGGGTCTCACTTAATTACTTGTTTGCTTAATTTCTGTTTTGAAATGATTGAATGAATGTGAAATTGATTGTGTTGATTCCGGACAATTGATTGTCCGAGGAGTTCTATATTTGGGACTGTATTGGAAGTGCTGCTTGTATGTGAATGTGCAAAACTATGTGTTTCATAATATGATTGATTATGATAGATGCATTCCATACATGAATGCACAATCAGATAATGGGAGTTGTGACTAGAGTAGCCACCGATTAGAGCTTAAAGCTCAAAGTGTGAAAAGAGCCTAGAGCTCAGACAGTGATTAAGAGCCTAAGGCTCACTATGTAAAATAATCCCTATATCCCCATCGGATAAGGGACAGTTATCAATGAGCCCGGTATCCAAAATAGATACGGGACAATTTAGGCACTCGGTCACAACAACGTAACAATTAGAAAAGAATCTCATGAGCATTCCATATGCATCTGTTTAAGTATATTTGATTGATTGAAATGCAAAATTGCTTATGCTTAAGTGAAAATGTGATACGAAATCAATTATGCGAAAATGTGATTGTTTGTTATGTGAAATGATGTGTTGCATGAATTAAGTGAACCATCGATAATGGTTACCTCATCTAAGTTCGCAAGACTCACCCAAAATTGTATGTTGACATTTCAGGATGGAGAGACGACGTGAGTCACTAAGAGACCCTACAAAAAGCTTCATTCTTGTACTTCTGGAAAAGAAGAAATGGCTCAAAGGTCGATCAGCTGGGATTGGAAAGATTAGATAGATTTTTTTGTGGATTTCCTCTTACATTTAGCAATTTTTGTGTTAGGTTATGCTAATGTAAATGTATAGATTTTTTAAAGGTACAATGTATGTACATTCGGTATTTATGAAATGAAATGAGGAAAAAGTTAGTTTTTAATTATTGTGATTTCCTTATGATGCTTTATAAGTGAATAATGGTATGATGCCATGTGAAGTGAATGTAGTGATCGATAGTAGCCCGCCCTTATCGTAGGATATATACCGGAATGACCTTCGGGCGTCTCAGTGTGTACCCTGCGGTAAGGGAGCACTACATTTAGGTGGTATCAGAGGATGGTTGGCATCTGTTGGGACGCATAGAAATGTTAAGCATGCAATATCGTGAGAAGTGCAGAAAATGATTAAAATTATTGTTTGTTATAGGTCATCCGCTCTAAGTGATCAAATTGATCAACCAGCTGACCAAGGATTGGTTGGAGCCAGTAGGGAGTCCTCAATACCTCGATCTGAGGAGGTGGCTCCTAGAGTTCCTAAGAAAAGGGAGAGGAGGTATGATAGGTTGCAGAAGCAGGGACCTGTGGACTTATATAGTAGTATAGACTCTGCTGAAGCTGAAGGATGGTTGCAAAGGACTGAGAGGGTTTTTGATTAGATGGACTGCGAGTCGGATGAGAGGTTCAACTACGCAGTGTCTTTACTGCAAGTCCTAACTTACCAGGGGTGGAAGACTATCCCAGGTAGTACCACTAGGCCTTGCCAATTGAAGTGGGAAGACTTTCTGAGGGTCTTCAGAGATAATTACATACCCAAGATCTATTTGGACATAAAGATGAAGGAGTTCTTGGAATTGAAGCAGGGTAGGATGTCAGTGGCTGAATATGAGATCTGGTTTAATGAGATGATGGGTTATGCTACTGCTCTGATCTCTACAGAAGCATACAAGTGTAGGAGGTTTGAGGATGGACTCAAGATGGAGATCAGAACAAGGTTGACGCTTTTAGATTTGGGTACATTCACTAAGTTGAGAGCTGCCTCAATTAGCATTGAGCAGCTAATGAGAGAGAGACAAGCAGAGACTGGTCAAGGGTCCAGAGGGAAGAGGCCTCGTGAGAGTCAGGGCAATTCTGGTGAAAGATTCAGTAAGCGCCAGAACAAAGCATTTAGACCACCAGGTGGATCCAGGTAGTCAGGATTTGGGCAAAGGAGTAGATCTTCATAAACTGGCAGTTGAAGGGGTTCAGTACAGAATCAGTTTCTATTATGTGAGCATTGTGAGAGGAGGCATGGTGGTGAGTGTTGGAGGGTAACTAGAGCTTACCTCAAATGAGACTTTTTTGACCACCGGATTAGGGATTGTCCTGCTACTTTGGGAGCTCAGTCTGGGGTGAGTGGGCGATCTGGGAGTGATGCTACGGTCCAGCAGAGCACAGGTAGTGGATCTGGACAGAGAGGCCGAGGTAGAGGCAGAGCGAGCTCTGAAAGTTCTTCTATGAGGATGAGCGGTAGGGTAGCCGACCGCAGTCCCAGGCCAGGGTCTATGCTTTGACCAAACAGAAGGCTCAAGACTCACCAGATGTTATGGCAGGTGCACTTCTCATTTATGACTTTGAGGCATTTGCACTGCTAGATCCAGGATCCACACACTCCTTTATCGCACTGCATCTGGCATGTAGGCTACATTGTACTAGGGAGATTTTACAGTATGGGTTAGAGGTGAGTACACCTCTAGGTAGTACTACTATCATAGGAGAAGTCTGTAAGGGGTGCTTGATTAGAATCGATCAAGTAGAGTTGGAGGCAGACTTGATTATATTACAGCTGAGAGAGATAGACATTATCCTAGGCATGGATTGGCTCATAGCTCATAGGGCCATCATGAATTTCTACACCAAGGAGGTAGTACTGGAATCTCCTGGTCAGCCCAGAGTAGTATTCAGAGGAGTTAGTCAAGCGGTGCCAGCTAGGATGATATCTTTCATAAGTGCACTGAGATTGATGCAGGGAAAATGTGAGGCCTATCTAGCCCACATCATTGATACTAGAGCAGAGCAGAGTGTACAGGACATTCCTGTAGTTAGGGAATTCTTAGATGTGTTTCCCGATGAGCTACCTGGTTTACCACCAGATCGAGAAACGGAGTTCACAATTGATCTAGTTCCAGGTGCTGCTCCTATATGTATTCCTCCATATAGGATGGAACCTCTGGAACTGGAGGAGTTAAAGGCTCAGCTTCAGGAGTTGCTGCAAAAGGGTTTTATTAGACCCAGTGTTTCACCTTGGGGAGCTCCAGTGCTATTTGTGAAGAAAAAGGATGGGACTTTGAGGTTATGCATTGACTATAGGCAACTGAATCGGGTGACAGCGAAGAACAAGTACCCACTGCCTAGAATTGATGATTTGCTTGATCAGCTACAGGGAGCTTAGGTATTCACTAAACTAGATTTGAGATCAGGGTACTATCAGTTGAAGATAGCTGAGGCTGATGTACCTAAGAGTGCATTCAGGAGCAGGTATGGGCAATTTGAGTTTCTAGTGATGCTGTTTGGGTTGACTAACACCTCAGCAGCTTTTATGGCTTTGATGAATAAAGTGTTTCATCCCTACCTGGATCGATTTGTGATTGTGTTTATTCATGATATCTTTGTGTATTCGAAGAGCAGAAAGGAACATACTGAGCATCTGAGAGTTATTTTACAGATTATGAGGGAAAAGTAGTTGTATGCTAAATTCAGTAAGTGTGAATTTTGGCTGGATCAGGTTGTGTTTCTGGGATATATAGTGACTGGAGATGGCATACAGGTGGATCCAAAGAAGATTATGGCAGTGATGAATTAGGAAGCTCCGAGAAATGTGTCTGAAATTTGAAGCTTCCTAAGATTGGCTGGATATTACCAGAGCTTTGTCGAGGGGTTTTCTCTAATCTCAGCCCCTCTGACAAAGCTTCTGAGGAAGAATATAGTGTTCAGATGGAATGAGGAGTGTCAGAAAAGCTTTGAGGAGCTAAAATGTTAGTTGACTACTACACTGGTGTTGACTATTCCATCGGGAACTGGAGGATATGTGGTGTACAGTGATGCGTCGCATCAAGGATTGGGATATGTATTGATGCAGCATGGTAAGGTGATCGCCTATGCATCGAGACAATTAAGGTGTCATGAGATCAATTATCCGGTACATGATTTAGAGCTAGCTGCAGTTGTCTTTGCTCTAAAGATTTGGAGACATTATTTGTACGGAGAGACTTTCCAGATCTACACAAATCATAAGAGTTTGAGATATCTGCTGAGTCAGAGAGAGTTGAACTTGAGACAGAGAAGATGGATTGAATTATTGAAAGATTATGATTGCACTATTGAGTACCACTCGGGGAAAGCTAATGTGGTGATAGATGCTTTGAGCAGGAAGTCAAATGTCAGTGCAACCAAGATTCAGTTATCGAGGCTGCCTAATTTGATTCATTTGAGAGCTCTGAATGTGGAGTTGAATTTGGGGCAGAATGAGGCATTGATTGCTACACTAAAGGTGAGACCAATGTTTCATGATAGAATCCGAAAAGTACAGGGGAAAGATCCCAATATGGTGAAGCTTATGGAAAAGGTAAAGATGAATCCAGATTCTGAGTTTGAGTTGAGAGATGAGACTTTATGGTTGAAGCAGAGGTTGTGTGTGCCTAATGTGGACGATCTGAGGAAGGAGATACTTGAGGAAGCTTATATGGACACCTATGCTATGCATCCTGGTACTACCAAGATATATAACAAACTGAAGCAGCATTTTTGGTGGCCTGGAATGAAGAAGCAAGTGGAGGAGTATGTGTCTAGATATATGACTTGCCAGCTAGTTAAAGCTGAGCACCAGGCTCCGGTAGGGAAGCTCTATTCGTTGCCCATTCCGAAGTGGAAATGGGAATGGATTACTATAGGCTTCATCATAGGACTGCCTAAGACTCCGAGGCAGAATGATGCTATATGGGTGATAGTGGACCGGTTAACTAAGTCGGCCCACTTTTTACCAGTGAGAGAAAATAATTCACTCGATTAGTTGGCTCGAAGATATGTGAATGAGGTGCTGAGACTGCATGAGGTTCCAGTGTCCATTGTATCGGACAGGGATCCCAGATTTACTTCGAGGTTTTGGAAGAGCTTGCAGTTTGCTATGGGTACTAAGTTGAACTTCAATACAGCATTTCATCCTCAGACAGATGGACAGAGTGAGAGGACAATCAAGACTGTTGAGGATATGCTCAGGGCGTGCGTATTGGAGTTTAGAGGAGCTTGGGATCAATATATGGCATTGATAGAGTTTGCCTACAAGAACCACTACCATAGTAGTATTGGAATGGCACCGTATGAGGCACTGTAATGTAGAAAATGTCGGTCACCATTATATTGGGATGAAGAGGGCTTGAGAATGGTTGAAGGCTTGGAGTTGATACAAGACACAGTGGATAAGGTGAAATTGATCTGAAGCCGAATTAAAGCGGCTCAAGATAGACAGAAGAGTTATGTGGATCAACACCTACGAGTTATGGAGCACAATGTGGGAGACAAAGTATTCCTGAGAGTGTCACCTTGGAAGGGAGTTCTGAGATTTGGTAAAAAGGGCATGTTAAGCCCTAGGTACATCGGTCCTTATGAGATCATTGAGAGAGTAGGGCCTTTGGCTTATAAGTTGGCCTTAACAAATAAGATGTCTCAATTGCATAACGTGTTTCATGTGAGTATGCTCCGAAGATACCGATCGGATCCGACACATGTAATACCAGCTCAAAAGATTAAGGTTGCTAGTAACTTAAGCTATGTTGAGAAGCCGATCAAAATTGTGGGATCGCAGATCAAGCAGTTGAGGAACAAAGTTATTCCATTGGTAAAAGTCCTTTAGAGGAACCACTCAACTGAGGAAGCAACTTGGGAAACGGAGGAGCATATGAGGAGACAATATCCCTACCTGTCCGAGCAAACAGGTAAGAATTTCGAGGACGAAATTTTTTTAAAGAGGGCAGAGCTGTAACATCCCATTACCCTTGGGAGGTTAGAATAGTAAATATGAGTGATAATGGGAGCTTAGAAATGCATTTTTTTTCATGCTCATACATTATATGATATGCTCATATTCATGAATATTGAATTTTTACACATGAAAATAATTGTACATGCATTCATAGACATTCCGTGTATAATTGATTTATAATTGAATTGTGAATTTGATTTTGTGGAGTTAATTATCATGTTAATGTTAGTAAGTGATTAAGCCCAAGTTTATTATCTAAATTTGCAACACTTTCATGGCCTTTACTATACTTTTTGACTCCTAATTCTTTATTTTGTGCTTAAATTAATTCTTGAGTGTGCACTTTCATTTTATGCAATTTGATAGTAAAAATTGTCACAATTGGTATTAATTGCATTTCTTAAGTTTTCTAAGAATAATTGAT
>JAOQMS010042752.1:0-13106 GCA_027563885.1 Erythroxylum longipes
CGTCTGCATTGTATTTCTTTATTTTATACTGAATTGTATTTTCTGCAAATTTTTGTATCTTTGTAATTGAATATTACGGTTTATAATAATTTTTGGAATTGGAAATGTTTTGTCTTTGTAATGGGCCCAAATGGCTATTGAAAATTCTATTGATTACATTGTTTTGCTGAAAATGGTTATAAAATAAAATGGCCCAATTTGGTTACCAATGTTCACACTTTATGTTGTCGTTAAAAAAAATTTTACTACAATTTTAATGATCGAGTGCTATAACATGTCACCCTCGCGGGGCACGAACTCGGATATCACCATCGATGTCGGGTTCGGGTCTTGCAGGAGTGGGGTGTTACATTCTCTCCAGAAAATTTCTGGAGAGATTTCCCATAATCATGGGAATGGGTGATTCTTCCACTTCTAAACCTTCTTCTAAGCTTAACATGTATTCTCCATGATCCCACAACCTACAAACACATCAAAATCATATTATCAATAAGAATTTTGAAGAGAAAACAAGTTGAAATTCAAACAAAATCTGAAGTAACATCAATAAAACTCAAATCAAACTTAAACATAACTGAATGAATTAAACAAACAATTAGACAAAGATAATCAAAAGAAAATAAAATTTCATAGGTTGCCTCCTATGCAGCACTTTTGTTAACGTCGGTAGCTCGACTCTTCTTTTCGCTCAGCTCAAATAAACGGTGCAATGATAGTGCAGAAACTGATCTCAAGCTTTGCACTTGAGTTACCCTAATTTAGATTCCACCTTCCTTATGGTTTTCCTTCCTTTGCCTTCTCCTACGTGATCGTTTGTTTCTGAACATGCTCCTAGGGTCCTCAATATCTTCCCATCTACTTTGGGTTTCAAGTTCTTTGATATCTATTGGGGGTAAAGGAGAATGATAGTCTTTCTTGGACACCTTGAATGTTAATTACTCCTTTCCAACTCTTAGTATTAATTCTCCCCCATCCACATCAATGATCAAATGAGAAGTAGCCAGAAATGGTCGCCCAAGAACCATCGGGGTTTTTGCATCTTCTCTAATATCCAGTATGTAGAAATCTGCGAGGAAGATAAATTTATCAATCTGTATCTAAACGATCTTGATGATCCCTTTCAGTTGGTGCACTGTTCTGTCAGCCGTTTTCACCAATATCTTAGTAGCCTCTGGCTCTTCTAAACCTGACTTCTAACTAAAAGTGTAGGGCATCGTGTTGATACTAGCTCCCAAATCTGCAAATGCCCAAGCTATGCTAACTCCATTTATACTACAAGGAATGAAGAAGTCCCCTAGGTCTTCTTTCTTTTATGCTATGGTAGGATTGCCTACTATTATGTGTTTCTTCATCACTTTCTTGAACGATTCCTTGACTGTGAGCTTTGTTTGGAGTTGATCCATTATATCCTTAATTTGGCTTAACTTAACCTCCTTATATTTCTTCATTGCTCTATTTGAATTTGACTTCATCTAAGGAAAGATGGGATATGGAATCCAGGTTGAGGCTCCTTAATTGGCTCACTTACTAACTCATCTGGAAGGACTTCCAAAATTGTTTCTACTTCTCTATTGGCTTCATTTTCCTTCTCAAGTTCACTTTCCCTTTCCTGAGTTTGCATGATGGCCATAATCCTTTCCTTTGGGTTGACTTTAGTGTTGCTCGATAGGCTACCTACATTTCTATAAGATAAATTGTTAGTAAGTTAACCTACCTGAACTTCCAAATTATGGATGGATGATGCATGGTTCTTCACAATCTGA
Source organism: Erythroxylum longipes (assembly GCA_027563885.1). Classification (NCBI taxonomy): domain Eukaryota; kingdom Viridiplantae; phylum Streptophyta; class Magnoliopsida; order Malpighiales; family Erythroxylaceae; genus Erythroxylum; species Erythroxylum longipes. The sequence goes on from JAOQMS010042752.1 coordinate 1,764, forward strand.
TTGAATTTTGCTTCCATCCTCTTCTGACTTTCCTCCTAGCTGGCAAACATCCTTTTCTGATTCTCCTCTTGAGCTTCCAATTTGGAACCCCAAACCTCCATCATCTTGTTCATCTTGCTCTCTATTAATATGATTCGATCTTGCCGAAATCTTGGAGGTCCTTGTGGTCTCACTTGGCTACCTATATTTTTATTGATCCAAGAAAAATTTAGCTGGTTTCTCTGCCCCAGATTATAGGTGTTTGAATAAGGATTATTACCTTTCTACGGCTGGCCCAGGTAACTTACTTGTTCTTTACTATCGGTTCCCAACAGAAAACATTTGGCTGAGCTATAGTTGGTCTGTCCACAAAGCTCACATTGCACTTGCATCGCCTTAGCTATAGAGGTAGATGCTCTTTACATGTTATTTATCTGCTTTGTAAGAGTCGTAATTTGAGCCTACAAAGCAGTAAAAGAGGCAATGGGTATCACACCTTTTTGTTCTTTCTACCCTTATCTGCTCCTCTCGCTAGACCATATGTAGCTGTTACTCGCCAACTCCTCCAAAAGATTATGAGTTGCTTCCATAGTCTTCCTCATCAATGAACCTCCAACGGCTGCATCAATAGTTCCTCTCGTGCTTAGATTTAGGCCATTATAAAATGTCTGCAGCAAGAACTCCCTGAAAAGGTAACGGTGCAGATAGCTTCTCTATAGCTCTTTAAATCTCTCCTAAGCTTCATAGAGAGATTCCCCATCGTTCTGCTGGAAATTTGTGATCTCCTTAATAATCCTCACCATCTTGGTCAATGGAAAGTACTTCACGAGGAATGCTTAGGCAAGCTACTCCCAAGTAGTAATATGTCCTGAATTCAGTGAGTTATACCACGCCCTCGCCGGATCTTTCAATGTGAAAGAAAATAATCTCGGCTTCACCACATCGTTAGACATTCCATTAAGTCAGAAAGTGTCGCAAATCTTCAAAAAATTAGCGATGTGGGAATTCAGCCTTGTTGGATAGCCTGTAAAATTGCATGTTGTTCTACAATATGTTAATAAATGTCGAATTTATCTCAAAATTGTTGGCTTGAACTAACGATTTTGTAACTCCTTGAGGAGTGAATCTTGACCTCATGAAATCCATCAGTGTCCTCTCTGGTCCTCCTTGTTCTCCTTCTTCAGCAATATCCTTTTGTGAAAAATTTAGACGCTTTGCTCTTCTTAACTCTCTTTCGTCATCGGGAAATTCGTCTTTACTAACTTTTGTCAACTTTGCATACTCCTTGTGTTCATGCACTTGTAAATACATAAGGAAAAATATCAAAAACTCTTAAATCAAAGTAATCTAATGTAAATAAGATGTTAAACAATAAATCCCAGCAACGATGCCAAAAAATTGTTGAGTGTAATTTATACAAAACAATCTACTCATTTTACACTCAAAATAGCAAGTGTACGGGTTATGACCTGTAGTTAAAAAGCGGATATCAATCCCACAGGGATTGATACCCAAACACCACTTAATTCATATCAAACTTTGTTTAAGAAACGAAATTATGTAATGGAAATAAACTGAAAAATTAAATTAAAATTGAAATACTAATAATGAATAATGAACAATACCAAAATGCAGAAAATTGAATTCAAGAATCTAATTACTAGAGATCACTTTCTCCCTATTTTGTCTCCCTCCTATTTTATTAATCAAATTGTGTCTCACCTAAGATTTTTCGAATGTACTAACTACCCTCTCTCAAGATGTAGTTCATTGTCCCAAATCAAATTAAATGATGTCTATTGAACGATCTCTCAACCTACCCAATCACTTTACCAATTTAACTAGTTATTAAGCTATCCTATAGGTGATCAACTGAATTAGCCGAGATCTCTCTTCTAAATAATTAATTAATGTGATGATTGCAAGTCTACAAGTTGCCAACTGTTGTTGTACAATCCTACACAAATAATCTTACTCACTCTCTCGATTTATTGCAAGAAACAAATATAATCAACAATCACTAAAGACAACTTTCATTCAATTCAATAAAATAAAATTTTAACAAAAATAGTTCAAAAGCAATCCCTAAAAACGAATCAGCCAATCATGGTCTCCATAACATCACCAACACTCAAATATTCCATTCTAAAAAGATTAGAAGAGATAAAATTGACAAAAAATTGAATAAAGAAACTCCTTCTCTTCTTTGTCAAAATCTAGAATTTTTTATGTTAATGTGCTATTTTCCCAATCTTGATGATAATCCTTGAATCTTCACCTTCCTCAAGACTCAAAACTTGTATTATTCACTCAAGGAGGCTCTTTTCTACAGATGGTTTTTGTCCTCCCTCAAATATGGAGGTTTAATTATGTTTTATATTCCAACAACCCTAAGTTTGATTGAGCCCCACATAATGTCTTGGATTATAGTTACCATGATCGTGGGAATTGGCATGATTCTCATGATCATAGGATCTTACAATATACTATCTCCTCTTCTCTTATCCTCTTTGATCTTTAGCTCAATCTCCAAGTTGCCCAATCTTTCTTCCTACATAAAAATAATCAATTCTTACCCTAAATTAACATCAAACATAAAAGAACAACAATGAAAATCAAACTAAATGAAAACATACAAAATGAATCGTAAAATACAACAATTATCGACAATTATGCAAGAAACACATGCCAAATGTTTAGAAAAACATAGAATAATGTATAACTATCAAGTGTGTGGACATGAGAAAGTACAAATTATTTGGGATGAAAAGTCATGATTGTCATGTGCTTATGCAAAGGTTAATTCCAATTGCGTTCAGGAGTTGCTAACAAATAAGGTTTGGGAAGTTATAACAAAATTAAGTTTGTTTTTCAAAAACTTAACATCATCTGAAATAAAATTAGTTGAAATGGAAATTATAGTTGTCTTGTGCAAATTGGAAGGGATTTTCCCTCCAAAATTCTTTGACTGTATGGAGCATCTACCCATATATTTAGCACACAAGGCTAAGCTTGCTCGTCAGGTTCAATATCGATGGATGTATCCATTTGAGAGGTAATTATAGTTAATAGTTAAATAAAACTTATAGCATGTTTTAATCACAGAATTGTAATAACCATATTTGTAATGTAAGCATTTGCATCATTTGAAGAAAACATCAAAACCAAGGCTAGAGTTGAAGATTTGATATGTAATGCTTATTTAGTAGAGGAAGCAAGAACATTTTGTTCATATTATTTTGAGTCGAACATGCACACAAGAGAAAGAAAATTTCCTCGTAATGACGATGGGGAGAAACGGGTGATATTGATGGTAACTTATCCATTTTCATACATCTAGGACGAACATATGGACATTCAACAAGAAGAATGTTAACAAAAGAAGAAATATAGGCTACCCACAGTTACATTTTATTAAATTATCCAAAGATTCAACCTTTCATGCAGTAAGTTTAAGTTGATTTTGAAATATATTATTTAAGTTTTCAAAGTTACTGTTGTTCATAACTAAAATACGTAATAAAGCTTTTTGATTATAGAGCAATGAGTGTAATGGCTAAAATAACACAGGATGATATCAATAAAGAAGTTAAAAGACATTTTCCTCGAGAGCTCGAGAAATATGTAAGTTTCATTGGTAATAATTGAAATGGTTGAATTATCATATCAAAATTAATTTGATGACATTATATTATTTAATATGATAAATTGTTTTTTTGTGTAGTCCTCAGAACATCCAATAAAGAACAAGTTCATATGTGATCTTACGAAAAGACCTTTGTGAATTGTTAAATCGTATTCAATGTATTTTGTTAATGGATACAAATTTTATATATAATATCATGGTCATAGCATGGCAACAATAAATAGTGGGGTATGCATACAGGGAGAATTGATGGATTACTATGATAAAATTATTGAGATACTTGAAAATGAGTGCCCTACATTGCCAATAAAATGGAGTGTGATATTTAAGTGTGAATGGTTCGATCCAACTCCTAATGTTGGAGTAATCAATACAATATAGTTGAAATCAACCAGCGAAGAAGATTTAGACAATTTGAACCGTTCGTACTAGCGATACAAGCAATCTGGGTGTATTGTGTCCCTTTTCCCAACTTACGACGAGATAAATTAGATCAGTTGGTCGTTTGCAAAGTAAAACCTAAAGATGTTTTTGAATTATATAGAAAAGGAGAAAATAAGAGAATTGAAAGTGAAGCATTTCAGGAAGATATTTATGAAATAAATGCATGTGTAATATATTAGGAGAATGAACCTTTTAACGATCCAAATAATGAATATGTCGAAATTTCATCTAGAGAGGATAAAGAGGGTGAGAGATCTAAAGAGGGGCCTGAGTTTGATTCTAATTCTTCCAAAAAGAAGATGATGATGATTTTGAATTACAATTAAGTGCTAACAGCAAGTAATTTGTGTTTGTGATAGAATATTATATGAATAAATATATTATTGCATCAATAATATATTGTTATATATTGAATTTATATTGTTCTATTACTAGAAAATTCAATAAAATGTGAATTTTAGGTTAAAAATATGTCACCAAAGAGAAAACAAGATATAATGTCGCCAAGGTTCAAGTTACAACAATTTGGAGAAGCCAGTGCATTTCCAGGTGAAGCATCACATTCTGCAAATGCTACTGCACAGCCAAATGAGTAATCACCTTCTGTACCAGCTACTATACCATCCGCTAGCCCTACTATACCATCCGCTAGCCCTGCTACACCATCTACTAGCCTTACACCATCCACCATCCCTATACTGACAAAGATATTTAAACATTGCAGATGAAGGAGGCGACCTCCAGCTTGGGGCTAAGGGAGTTGATGGAAAAACATGCATCACATTTGTCAACAATTTGCAAGTATAATTCTAAAAATTTTGTAATACATGATAACATAATATATTTATACTAAAGTTATAAGTTTTAATTTGAAAATGATCTAAAATAACTTATATATTATGTTGGTTTGATTGGAACGTGCTCAAGAAATATCTCATCCAAGTTCAAGGAGAGGATAGATCTTGAGGGTTTTATATATGGAAGAATGTCTCCCAGTTGACAAAGGATTTTTATTATCAAGAGTTTGAGGTAAAAATATATTTTTAATCATTTTTATTTGATCTAATTTTGTACATTAATTAAATAAATATTGTCGTTTACAAGTACTTATGGTATGTTTTTCTTTTTTTTCAAAAAGAATTCTTTTGTGATCCAAAATTTGATGTTGTAATTTATAATATGTGGGAAAGGTGAGCTCGTACACGATATAGAGACTTTCTTGCTTTGATACACAAGAATGATGTTCGACCACCATATATATCTGAAGAAATATAGAGTCATTGGCAGCAGTATTGGGCATCAACAGAGGCAAAATCCACTTTAGAGCATAATTCTGCCAACAGATGTGAATGACCAAAAGAAGAGAGTCTACCCATACACCCCGAAGGATCTTTAACCCACCAAGAGCATGCACTTCAACTTGTAAGTATCAAAACTTTATGCTTATATCCTAATTTTTGTACTTGATGTATGAAATTTTATTTCAATGTAATTTGATGTATGAAATTTAAAATGAAAATATATGTTCATTATGGAGAATAATAATGCTATAATTGTCTGGTTCCATTAATGGTTGTGATGTTAAGTTAAATTTTTTTTGTCTAACAGGAGGTTAATATCATAAAATAGAGAAAATTCTGTCAAAATTTTTGTAAATTATAGTTCACTAATAACAATATATTCTAATGCAGGAAAAGTCTATGGGCAGGAAGCCTATACCACGCCATCTCTTTTCACTCACTCACACTAAAAAGCATGATGGTGTGACTTTTGTCAACACTCGAAGCAGACAAGTTCATGTATGTCAAATCTATACTTTAATTTTAATTCTTAAAAAGTATCACTTATTAACATAAACAATTATAATGATAGGACCAAGTACAAGAAAACATTGAATGACAATCTCAGAACTCTGAAATTGTTAATAAGAGTCAGGCATATCTTGATGCAATGGGTGGTAGGGACTATCATGGAAGGATTTTCAGCTTAGGTTCATTTGCGAACACATGTTATTCGCAATCCTCCACATCCATTACAGCTAAATCTAGTAGGCGGTCCACATCAAATGAGAGAGTCCTCCAGCTTAAGAGCATAGTGGAGAGGCTGGCAACTCAGCTGCAATAGTTGATGGATTATATAGCCCAACTCCCTAATGAAATGGATCAATTGAAGGGGAGGGATAATACCTCATCGCAGCAAACATAACACCCACCTTCACCACATGTATAAGTGAATGTATTTGATGTTTTGCTACACTTAAATTTTTGTATAAATTCTTAATTTACAATTAATTACAATGATTACTTATTCATGTACATTTTAATTTTTTATTATATTAACAATCACGACAATTTTTACTAATATTTATCAATTAATGTTATATTATTTACATAAATTAAATATACAAAAAATCATAAGATTATAAATAGAAAACTTAGGTAAGAAATGAGAAATGGGAGTAGAAATTTATCAAAGTTAAAATTTTTCGACAGAACTACAATGTTTCGTCACAATAACTTCCTTCAGTACGTGACTGACAGAAAATACCATTCCATCACTAATTAGCCACGAAATAAATAAATTTTTTCGTAAGTTATCGACGAAATATATCACTCCATCGGTAAAAATTTAGCGACGATTAATGTTTCCGTCGGTAAATTTAGCGACAAAAACATATATATCTGTTGGCAACTTTAGCGACAGACATACGATTTACCATTGACAAATTCACCAATGAAATAATGAGATTCTGTCTGCAAAGTAGTGAAGAAATTCTATAAATTCATTGGTAAATTTTCTTTAACTTACAATGAAAAATCCAAAATTCTGTGCTAATGGTACCAATGGATACATAAGCTTCCATTGCTAAATTTACCAATGACCAATTCTCTGACGTTTCTTTCCGTTAGTAATTTCTATTGTCAAATTTGTTTCCTGTCAAAAAAGCTTTATTTTCCATCTATAATTTTTTTCGCAAAAACCTTTTTTCTTGTAATGTATAGGTATGTTGATAGTTATTATAGCTTTTGTTTCTTAGCAAGTGCGTACACTTCAAAGTTTAAAAGCTTTGCTAAGCTACGTACTTGGATTAGAGTTATCAAGAAGAATCAGGTTTAAGGGAGGATGTTAAAAAATGCAATTATATTAGTTGAACATTTAATTAAACTTGATTCATTATTTGGTTAATGTATTTTGAGATTCATTGTATTTTTCTTATACATGTATCTTACATTTACTATCTTATGTTTTTCAAGAGTTGTATTGTTTCAAAGAAGTGTCTTATGTATATATAAATAAGTACCATGTACTAGTTCATTCCCAAAATGAGACAAGAAATCCAAATCAAGTGAGTTATTTAGATTGTTTGAATGTTATGCTTTATCTTTCTATATCTCTTATTTACTACAAAGTGGTATCAGAGTTGATAGTTCGTTAAGGGATAAGTATGGAGTGGTAGTCAAATCCTGTCGTTGCTTTCCCACAAAGAAGAGCAAGGAAACTTTTGGTAGGCCCAAACTAGTGGAGTAGAAGGGTTCTTGGTAACGCCATATACTCAAGCTATTAAGTAAAAGGCTTTCGCTCAAGGGAGAGACCAAGTCTAATGTGTAAGTTCACAGTTGAGGGTAAGATTGTTGAGATGACAAGTGTGAGTAGAAATTCTACATTGGAAAGAGATGGAAGTAGTGAAGGATATATAAGTAAAAAAGACCTATAAACCTATATCTTAAGATTTTAGGTTAAAGTGTGATGTCAAAACCTCTGATTATGCTCCTTCACTAGATGTTGGTGATGTAGAGAAGACATAGACACTTGGCAACTAGGAAGGTTCCATCTAAAGCTTCCTTCACTGAGTTACTCCATTGCTTCAGAGATCTGACGTTCATGATTGATTTTTCTTGTGAACTGTTTGAAGCCGTACCTTGATCAGCTCATGATAAATACCCAATGCAGTTTTATCCCTAGACGGCATATAACAGATAATATTATCATATCCCAGGAGGTGATCCAATCGATGCGAAGGAAGTAAGGTAAGACTGGGATTTTTGCAATTAAGGTGTATTTGGAAAAAGCTTACGATAGACTACACTGGGATTTTCTTCAAGACACCCTTAGGGACATTGGGTTACCAGAGTATTTCTCGCAGGTAATTATGCAATGTGTGACGATGGTTACAATGCAAGTTGCGTGGAACGGACGTCTAACTGATCCATTTCTACCTTCATAGGGTATTCGACAAGGAGATCCGCTTTCACCTTATCTTTTCATCCTATGTATAGAAAGATTGGGCCACCTTATTACACATGAGGTGGCTCACGGGCAGCGGAAACCGGTTAAGCTGAGTCCTAACGAGCCCTCCATTTCTCATCTTTTCTTTGCAGATGATCTCGTTCTGTTTGTTGAAGCAATTGAATCCCATGTGTAGGTGGTGTCGCTAGTCTTGGAGACGTTTTGTAAGGAAAGTGAGCCCTAAAAAACCCACATATTCTTCTCAAAGAATGTCCCTACGGATACAGCGAGGAGGATCAGTCAAAAATTGAAGATGAAATGCATTAAGAATCTTGGCAAATACTTAGGTGTCCCCTTAGTTCATGAATGTATCTCAAGGCGAACTTATCAGTATATTCTGGATAAAGCCCAACAGAAGCTTGCAGGTTAGAGTGCACGAGTGTTGTCTCTCGCAAGGCGGGTCACTTTAACCCACTCTGTGCTCTCAGCCCTGCCCATCTACATAATGCAAACAGTGCAGTTACCTAGGAAACTATGTGATGATTTGGAAAAACTAATGCGGAATTTTATCTGGGGCTCTAAGATTAGACTACACAAACTGCATTTAGTTAACTGGGAGACTGTTTATCACCTGAAAAAAGTAAAGGGCCTTAGGACCAAAAGAATTCGATCCTCCAATGACGCTTTACTTACTAGATTGGGATGGGAGTTACTCACTAAGCCCTCAGCTCTATGGTTACAAATACTTCAAGCCAAATATCGATTTGATGCTAACTAACTCCCACACGAGTTGGAAAGGAAAGGGCTTTGGGTATTTGGAGAGGGATATCCGCTATGTGGTAATACATCCGCAAAGGACTCAAATGGGAACTAGGCAATGGCTATTGTGCTCTTTTCTAGTTGGATCACTAGGTGGGGGGTTGGGGACCGCTCTCTTTTGCGACATTGTCCTAACCCCCTAGCCATCTACTTACTTTAAAAGTTCAAGTATGTTGATGAGGATGGGAACTGGAAATGGCATCAGTTCCAACACTATCTCCCTTCCACACTATGCATGGCTATTTCGGCCATTTGATCCCCGCATGATGGCATGAGCATAGATAAACCATTGTGGGTTCCACAGAAACATGGTGGATTCACGGTGGCATCCGCTTATGAGCTAATTGAAGATTCTGCATAGGAGTGTGACCACAGATGCTGGACATTGATCTAGAAATGGCCAGGCCCACAGTGCATTCGTTCATTTCTCTGACTGCTAGTTAACAAGAAGCTGTTGACCAACCAACAGCGCGTTGCTCGTCATGTATCTACGAACCATAGCTGCCCCTTTTATGGTCTCGAAGAGACTACTTTGCATGCCCTTCAGGATTGTCACAAAGTGAAAGCCTTCTGGATGAGCTTTCCCTCAATGATGGTCTATCAATGTCTTTCAACAGGACGAGGTACGGTGGTTGGTCTCTAATCTGACTAAAGGTAAGCAAGTGCCATTGAAGGAATGGGCAATAATATATGGGGTTTCGTGCTGGTATTTATGGCAGTGGTAGAATAGGAGTCTCTTTGAAACTAATTTTGAATAGTCGGTCATCGGACACAGAATTGTCATGGACTATGTATCTTCGATCGTTATGGCACGAGCAGTGATTGGCCGAGTTCTTGGAGTGCAAGAAGTGCCTTTTGGAAACCTAATTAGATGGACGCCCTCACCTGAAGGCTGGGCCAAAGTGAATACAAATGGAGCGGTTCTATATGAGTCGAACATTGCAACTGTAGGCGAGTTATTAAGGGACACTAAAGGCCATTGGAGGGGTAGCTTTATGCAACATCTTGACGGGTGTTCGCCTTTACTTGCTGAACTTTGGGGGGTGCATGATAGTCTCAATTTGGCATGGGACCTCAGATATCGTCGTATCGTACTCGAAGTGGACTCTTTAGAGGTAATCAACATTCTATCTTCTTCCTGATTTTGACTAAGTCTAATTTTTTGGTGCAGGATACTCGTGCGTTATTGCGGAGAGATTGGGAAGTGCAACTTCAGCACATTCATAAGGAAGGAAATCAGAGTGCAGACAGCCTGGTCAAAATAGCCTTCCACGTAAGTCCAGGACGACATGTTCTATAGTAGTCGCCACCAGTAACGGCGAATTTTGTCCAAAAGAATATGCAAGGCATTGTCTATCGCTGAACACTGTGATAATGTTGTAATTTTATTCTTGTCGTACAAAAAAAAAAACAATGCCTATTTTGGATAAATGGACCATTAAGGGTTTTCGATCCCCTTGGGGTCAAATAATTAGCAATGATTTTTTTAATTTAAATCAATTTAAACAATATTCTCATCATATTTAAAGAAAATTTAGAACTAACTTTGTTGCTTTCAGTAGTTAAATTTAACTTTGTTAGTTTTTCAACATAATTTCATCTTTTATTTTAAAAGATAATTGTTAACTTTTATTATTACTATTATTATTATTATTTAAAAATATTCATTGATTGTTTGACATCAAAATAAAATATTAATCTTTTAGAAGGTTTGGATATAGTTAAAATGAAAAGAAGTAAAAGGAAGGGAGGAAGGTTTGTATCTAAATTATTAGAAACAAATTATATTATTCACAAGCAAAAGCCAATGAAACCACCAGTGGGTTGGACATAACATAGTTAACAAACCTAGCAAAAGCTAACCTGAACTGGGAAAGATACAACGTTATCTCCTATCACAATAGTATGGCTACCAGAGGGTAAAACACTGTAAGCGTTGTAGTCTATAAGCCTTAAACTTTTGCAGACATTGAGTTCAAAGTCCACCTTCACACTTTGTCCTTGGGGAACATAAACTCTCTTGAACCCAACAACCTGCTTGATATGAGTATCCGCAATTCCTTCTGGGGGCTTGGAGTAAACGATAATAGCCTCATTTCCATTAACAGAACCCACATTTTTCACGTCTACTTGGAACCTAAATGTTTGTTCGCAGCTCAAATATTCGTCAATCTTGACTGCAGGACATTCAGGTTTCGAAGTATCGCTTGTATATTTCAAGTTGTAGC
>JAOQMS010042753.1:0-13101 GCA_027563885.1 Erythroxylum longipes
GCCACCCTCGCGGGGCACGGATTCGGATATCACCATCGATATCGGGTTCGGGTCCAGCGGGAGTGGGGTGTTACACACCACTAGTATATTTATTCCAGAATATGGACTGACAAGTGATGACCATGAGTAATTAATTGGATTCTTACATCTTATTTTTTTAATTCCTAATTATCAATAATTTGAACAAAATAATAATTTTCTAAACAAATAGTAGAAAAGTAAAAATTTCATCCATCCACTGATAGTTTTTGGAGAGGTTGACCGTAGATTCAAACTAAGTGATCCACAACTAACTTAGGTCACTTTCATGTTCTTATCACAGTATGTCACCAAGGCAACCCATGACATATTGTTTCCTATTTTAGCAATGAGTCACTAAAAGCAATCAGTTTGATATCTAGTAGTTAGTTCAATTTCTCCCTCACAATTTACATATGCAATAACTGAGTTCATGACATGTATAGACTACATAAGAATGTGAAGATCTTAATAGCAGTTTAACTAAGAAAATGATATTCTCCTTCAATATCAAAAAATCCCATTAAATGAAAAATACACTACCATGAAGCAACTAGAAAGTTGTTGGCAAACCCATTGAAGCGGTAGTTATTGTTGAGCAAGTTTTAATCTTATAAAACCCTCAATATTCCACAAACTTACTTGTTGTAAGCGTAGTATATGAGGTGTCGATCCCACAACAAATTAGTGAACTAATCAAATCCTAATTTGTAAAAGGCCTAAAAGTGTAATTAAAATTGAAATAAAATGGAGCAGGAAATTAAGAATTTAATATGGATTGATTAAAAAACGAAATTGTAAAATTAACACAAAGAAATCAAAATTAAGCACGACTAATTAACAATTGAAAATTCACACAAGGAAGATTAACCAATTATGAGGGAAGGGGATTTATCCTATCGTTTAATGCTAACTTAATCACTTTTGACTTAATTCGATAGTGATCTTAGAATTTTAAAGGGTGGATTACTCTCTCTTGAGTTATAGTCATTTAACTCTAAATCATAAATACTAATTGAATTTAATTAAAGGATTTACAATCTCTCAATCAGCAAATAAACCACACATCCAATTAGATCTTAAGCACTTTAATAGACAATCGCATCCTCACACGAGTTCTCTCTTCGTATAAATTATCAATTTGATTATTTGTGTGATCTATTAGATTGTTTAACTCTCATTATCCAATCTAATCATGATTTATTACCGAAGCATGCAAATACAACAAGCAATCACAATACCCAATTCATTAACATCAAAAGCAATCAAATTAACATTGATTCAAGAACAAATCCCTAAAAGAGTTTAGAACATCCTTAAACCCAAATTCATCATCATCAAATCCATCTTATACATCAAAATGAAAGAAATAACAAGATGGAAAGAGAAATATAACTTGGAGTGGACTGGGAATGGTAGCACCCCCCCCCCTTTTCCTCTCCTTTTCTCTCTTCTCGTCTTTTCTTCCTTATCTTCTTTCCAAATGTAGCAAAAATGTAGGCTCTCTTTAGGGTTTCTTTCTTTTCCTTTTTTATGTGTTTTTTCCATTTTAGGTAAAAACCTGGTTTACCCAAGACCAAATGTTTGAAATAACCTTCAAAAAGTTGAATTAGGATATAGTCCTAGCTTATGTTATCAAGCCTGTCATGATTGTGGCCAATGAGTCACAATCATGACACTTAAAATTGGGCTTCTGTCATGATCATAGCCTGGGCTCCTTCTCCGAGCTTTCTCCAAATCTTCTCTGATCTTCTTTGCCTAATCTCAAACACTAACAAACTCATCACACACCTTTTAAAACATAAAATTACGATCCAGATCATGCTTAAAACCACACAAACAATTAAAATATAAACAAACACTAATAATAACGTAATTCTAACCCTATATACATGATAATCATCTAAGAAATACTCAAAAGCACACTTAAACATCTATCAAAACATAGTGTATTTTACACCTATCAGCTATGAATAAATTAGGACACGGTAGCTATAAAAAATTAGGTCCAGTTGTTAACTTAATTATTAGAATTTTGTTTATAACTTTTGTATTTCGTTAAATTAAATTGTTGCAAATTTGAAAAAAATGACATATCTTCGAAATTTATCAAATTGTCTTATTTATTTTCATCATGTTTATTATGGACTGGCTTGAGTAACATCTAAATATCTAAAATTTTGCTTTTCATTATGCATGGAACAAAAGAGAACTAGTTGTTTTAGTTCACATATTAAATGACTAATATGGTTTATGTTAGTGTATGTAGTAAACTTTAAAAAAATTAATTTGAAGAATATATATAAGATTATTAAAAACTGCTAAAGTGAGACATTATGCTTGTACAATTGAGATACAAAGTCAGTTTGTTTAAAAGTTGTTCTAAGCATCTAATTGGACTTGAATTGTTGGTTACATGGGTTTTTTAATCTTTTACTATTTTAACTAAAAACAGATGGGGAATTAACATTTTTGGTATGAAGCCATCTCGCTATGCTGATTCTTTTGTCTTATTGATTTGGTAGTGATCTATAGAAGAAAATGTCTTGTAATTGTTTTAGAAAGATGACAAAATTAAATCCAAATTATTAGGAGTGTGCAATAAGCTTGGTACAATTGAAACTAAAAATTTTAACTACATTATTATTAAAAAGAATTTTATTTTTCAATCCATATAGAATTTGAATATAATTAAACATATAAATATGGTTTAGTTTTAACAGTTTAAATTTATTATTTTACAAATTAAAAAAATAAAATTTGATAAAAAACTATATTTTATAAGAAATTGAACTAAAAAAAGTTTAATTAATATCATAAATAATAAATTGAAATAGTCTTAAATATCAAAAAGTGAAGTTCAAATAATAAAATTTCAATTATATACATTTAAGATGAAGATGCAACCCAAACTTCACATAACAATTCTAGGTTTAGATCTTATTATAGTACAAGAAAGAAAACTTTTATGTGAAATTTCAATGAGGCTGTATGGAAAAATTTACTCAGGAGCTTCCACCTTTGATTCTCAAAATAACATTTTGTCAAAAAAAGGATATATGTGTTTTAAAATTAATAGTGCATGAACAAAAACTTACAAAAGTTTATATAATTAATATTTTTTATACATATAACTATATAAAGTAAAATTAAAATTAGAAATCAAAATAAAAATTTAATAATTAATTAGAAGTTAATTAATAACTTCTTTTTTATTAATTTATGAAAGTTTTTACTTCTTTTTTTTCAATATGAGATTTGATACACACTTTTTAAGTATAATATCTATCAAAATTCCTTCTTCTTCAAATTTTGATTTTTTAATCAAATTCCAATCTATAATTTAAATATCCTTTTCTTTTTCAGTATTGAATCAGATTTGAAGGTTGCAAAATACGTCTGTTACTGAAAATTCTACCATTAATCTCTATCCTTGTTGTTTTAACCCAACATCGTATTAACAGGAGTTTGCCACGATATCATTTGTTACTGTTAAGATATATGTTATGATATCTTATTCTGTAATTTTGGGCATTATTTGAAATTAGACTTAGTTGGATTTGTGTGGGACTCTTTCAAGATAAGGTTGATTAGGTTTAAAATTCTAATCAAGATGAGATTTAATATATAGCCTATTTTGGGGATAGTGGCTATCTAACAATATCTTTGGAGATTTGTTTTGAATATTTGTATCTGTCTTTGGCTGTGATTTACACGATATGTGGGTTGAAGTAGTGTCATTTTTATGTGGAGTAACGATGGGCATATGGTGACTTAGCAGCTAGGACTTTTGTGCTATCTTGGATGATATTTTGTAGTTGATTTTATGGTGATTGGGATATAATTTTAGAGCTGCATATTTTCCTTTTTTTGAACACCATGGAGGGATATCTTTGTTGTTGAGTATGTACAATTTTTGGTCGCTGATTTTTCTGGTGGGTGATTTTTGTTGTGTTGTTCATTGTCTACAAGGTGTTGATTTTGTGGCTATCATTTTCAATTTTCGGTGTATGAAAATCTTAAAGTTTTCGTGATCTTAGTAGCTGCTGTTATTGGTCGTTTGTGTGATTTTTGCTGGGCTAATTGGGTATTGATCATGTGTGTGTTTCTGGTAGTTGTTGATAGTGACGGTGATGTTTGAAAAACTCCAGCAGCTGTTATGAATTTTGCAGCTCTGACACTTGTAACATTTCGATGAAGAAATGTTTATTTTGTTGTAGATTTCTTAGTGTATAACTTCCGATCATTCATTTATGAAGATGGAATTACTAGGAGAGTTTTTCTTATTCTCTCAAGTGTATTTGTTTATGTCCATTATTATTTTAATCAGTTGAGTTGTTTATATATTATCTTTAGCGTTAAACGTTGTTGAGAAAATCTTCTGTTGAGGTTAACATAAGTTGGTTGTGTTATTGGGTGTGAATTACTTTCACAGGTTGTGAGGAAAAGAGACAGTGTTAAGGGTTGAGTAAGTTGGCTCAATAAAGCCTTGTATAAAACTATTGTCGTTAGTGAATGTATTAAACTTGGTAAGGGCCTCACAAAAGTAGGTAAGGTGTGCCGAACTGCGCTATTAAATTTTTGGTGTTGATTTGTTATTTTTATTTAATCCTTCTATTTTTGCTTGTGTTAGAAAAAACTATGGTTGAACTAGAATTTTTGCAAAACTACATTCTTTTAGATTTTCAATTGGTATCACAGCAAGTCACTGAATCAAAATTTGGTATGACAAGTTGGTGTAGATCCATGTTTTGCAAATATGGCTACAAAAGAAGGAGCATCAATCATTAGGCCATTGTTGTTAGATGGTTCCAATTATCCTACGTGGAAATCATAGATGAGAGTATTCATTTAAATAGAAGGAACAAAAGCGTGGAACTCAGTGTTACATGGTTGGATACATCCAATAACAACTGACAAAAAGGGAGAAGTAGTTCTGAAATATGCATAAGAGTGACCAAGGGATGAAGAAGAACGAGAACTTGGAAATTCTTAAGCCAAGCATGTTATCTTCAGTGTCGTTGATGTTGAAGGTCACTTTTCAATGATATCAGCTTGTGAATCGGCAAAAGAAGTGTGGGACACTTTGCAAACTATATATAACGGATCAAAATCTATAATAGCCTAGAAAATTCAAATATTGACTGTGAGATTTAAAAAACTAAAGATGGATGAGAGTGAAACTATTAGAGACTTCTATGAGAGACTACAAGATATGGCAAACCAAGCACATCAGCTTGGGAAGAAGTATTCTAATGTAAAACTTGTTAAAAAGACATTGAGATCATTACCTCTAAGATTCATACCGAAAATTGTAACCATTGAAGAAGCTCATGATATCAATGAATTGTTGTTGGATAAGATAATTAGGATTCTTACCAATTTTGAGATGAAATTGTTGAGGGGATAAATGAGAGAAAAGCAAAGAGTTGGCATTGCAAACTAAAATTAGTAAATTCAAAGATGACATAGGAGATGAATCTGATGAGAATAAGGATATGGTAAGTGGTTAAAGAAAGTAAAGAAGGACCCAAGTTTAGGCAAAATGGTGGGAGTTCATTAAATATAAATTTCAAACAACAAGCTAAAACTCAAAAGGGCCAAAGAACAGTGAAGAAAATTCAATGTCATGAACGTTAGCTTTGGACATGTGCAAGCGGAGTGTACTAACACTTTGAACAAGAGAAAAGAGAAGTCCTATACAAGCATGTGGAGTGAGAATGAATCCTTAAGTAAGTATAGGAGTGAAGAAGAATTTGTAAGTAGTGCTACGATAGTGGCTTTTTACACCCAGTTATATGTTTAACAGCAACTAAGGAGGAAGAAACTAATGATAAAACCATGAATAAAGCTGTCTAAAACTCTATGAAAAACTCAAATGGATCAGCTCAAAGTTTAACTTCAGATTATGATAATGATGACAACGATTCAAATGACAAAAAGGAGAATATTTATGAAGCCTGTGAATTAATGTAAGCAAAATGGGTGCAAACGTACAAAAAGAATGAAAAGCTAAACAATGAAAGCTCCTCCATGAAGAAAATCATTCAAGGTTTAGAAAAGAAGTTGTTACCTACAATAAATGAGCTTGATGAAACAAGATTGATGTTGGTCAGTATAGAAAAAGGAATAAGAATGTTAAATGGAGGAACAAAAACATTAGAATAATTGCTAGAAATTGGCAAGATCAAAGGAGACCTCCAAGGTATTGGATACAAAGGTAAATGTTCTATGTCCAATGATAAGAATAATGGTACAACTAGATCTGTCTAAAGAATCAGAGGTTCATACCTACATGTCATTTTTGTGGGGTTATCGGGCACATAAGGTCAAAAAGCTACAAGTTATTACAAATGTTGTTTCAAAGGACCTAAAACTGAAAATCTATGCACTCCTCATTAAATTTCCAATAGTAGCCCACGGTACTGAAGCATACTTGGGTTCAAAAAATTTCAAGCTTTTATAGTTCTTAAATCCATGAAGGCTACTGCTCATAATAGTTGATATTTTGACTGTGGATGTTCACCTTATATGGCATGAGAAAGGAGCTACTTGACCGATTATCAAAGTTGTGTGGATGGGCATGTGACTTTCGATGATGGAAAGAAGGCTTCGGTAAGTAGAAGAGGGACGCTCTGCGTAGATGGGCTGCCACACTTTAAGAATGTGCTTTATGTTGAGGGATTAACAGCCAATTTGGTAAGTATAATCCAACTTTGTGATGATGGATTATAGGTTAAATTTACAAGCGATGAGTATAGGGTACTAACTAAATAAAGAGAATGACTTGTGAATGGAAAATGATCAGAAAACGATTGCTATATGTTGAAAGTCACTACTTCTTGTAAATCAGCCTTATATACTGGCAATATAAATCTATGGCATCAAAATCTTGGCCACATCAACTATGAGCTTACTAACAAGTTAAGGAAATTTGAAGTTGTGAGAGGTTTGCCTATAATGAACAAAGAGGACAAGATGGTATGTAGTGAAAGTCAAATGGGTAAACAGAATAGAGTGTCATATAAAAAGGTTAGAAACGTTACATCCTCACGTATATTGGAATTAATTCACATAGACTTGGTTAGTCCAACACAACATGCTAGTAGTGGTGGAATGAGATATTTTTTAACTTATGTTAATGATTACTCTAGATACACTTGGGTATTGTTCTTAAAAGAAACATCAAATGCATTTAAGGTGTTTAGAAGCCTATATGTGCAGGTCATGAATCTAAAAAAAATGAAAGTATTGAGAATACGACCAGATCATGAAAATGAATTTGAGAATGCAAACTTCAACGATTTCTATGACAAATATGGTATCATACAAGAATTTTCAGTACCTAAAACTATACTAAAAATAGAGTTATGGAGAGAAAGAATCGAATTCTTTAAGAAATGGCCAAAGCTATATTGAATGGAAGAAAAATATCAATGAAATTTTGGGCTGAAGCGGTGAACACAACATGCTACATGTATAACAGAGTTCATCTTAGAAGTATCTTGAACAAGATGTCTTATAAACTTTGAAAGGGAAAGAAACTAGATATAAGCTACTTTCATGTATTTGGCAATAAGTGTTATATTTTTAGATATCGGGGACAGCTTGAAAATTTTGATAGAAAGAGTGATGAAGGAATCTTTCTTAGATATTAAATCCATAGTAAAGCATACCAAATGTTCAACCAAAGAACCAAGAAAAGTGATAGAATCTATAAATGTTGTGATATTTGATGTGTCTCGATTAAACGATAAAGTGGTAAAAGTGAACTTACAGAACCAGCCTTATGAACCAGCACAAACAAGCAATGAGATAATAACCAAAAACTGCCTAGATTTACAGTCAGTTGCTGCTGATATAGAAACTATCCAAACAAACGAGTTGTTAATTGTTTCGTATGATGAAACTACCAAGTACTTAATGCAGAACTAATTCCTTTGAATAATCAAAATTAAATGACTTGAATAGGGATCCTCCCTCATAGATCAGAAGAAGTTAACCAGTTGAGAATGTAATTGGAGAAGGAATTGAGAGAAGAAAAACAAGGGAAAGAAAAAGAGTTGATTATTAGGAACTCACCAGACTTTTATGCTACTCCTCTTAATTCGAGCCTACAAACGTTAAATAAGCTTTACAAGATGAGTTTTGGATAGTAGCCATGTAGGAAAATTTGACTCAATTTGCTCGCAATGACGTTTAGGAATTAGAGCTAAGACGATCTGAAGTGAATGTGATCAGAACAAAATGTGTGTTTCGTAATAAAACTGATGAAAAAGGCAATGTAACTAGAAATAAAGCAACGCTAGTTGCTCAAGGTTATTCTCATATTAAAGGAATTGATTTTGACAAAACTTTTTCACTAGCAGCAAGACTTGAGTTGATTAGACTACTTTTGGGTATAACATGTGTGAAAGGATTCAAGCTTTACCAAATGGAAGTGAAGAGTGCGTTCTTGAATGGATTTACACAAAAAGAGGTATATGTTGGGTAGCTAAAAGGGCTGATTGATTCAGTCCATGCTGATCACGTTTTTAAGCTAAAGAAGGACCTTTATGGTCTCAAGCAAGCGCCAAGGGCTTGGTGTGAAAGGCTCACTCAATACCTACTCAAGTAAGGTTATGAATGAGGTAGTGTTGGCAAGACCTTACTCCTTAAATGGTATTCATATGATTCTACCTCCTATTTGGTTAGGTATAGTGATGCAGATTGGGCTGGATATTTAGATGAATGAAAAAGCACCTCAGGGGGTTGCTTCTTTCTAGGTAACAATCTAATTTCGTGGCACAGTAAGAAGCAAAATTCTATCTCCTTGTTAACCACAAAAGCAGAATACATAAATGTTGGCAGTTGTGACTTATAACTTCTTTGGATGAAACAAATGTTAGAAGCTTATGGAATCGATCAAGATGTGTTGACGATCTTATATAATAACAAGATGCAATAAATATCTTTAAAAACGTGGTTCGACATTCGAGAATAAAACACATCAACTTGAAGTATCATTTTATCCTAGAGCTGGTAGAGACCAAAGTGGTTGTTCTTTCATATGCGACAACTTAAAAGCAATTGGTGGATATACTTACAAAACCTCTTGATACAGTAAGGTTTGAATCTCTTCGAGGGGCTTTGGGACTATGTACATTATGTTTTTTTTGTGTTAAAGGTAAAAAGAGAGGGGAAAATCGAAAGGGTTTAAATCTTTTATTTATCTTTCTTTACTTTTTAGTTACCACCCATTATAAACCCATTCCCTCCTTCCTTTATTTTGTATTTTGATTTTTATGTTGGTCTTGTTGTCTTCCTCTTTCACAATAGTCTGGCCTTTTTCATCACCTTGGCTTTTCTCTCTTTTGGGTCTCTCTCCATCAACAACACCTACTCCTTTCTCATTGGTTTGTTCAATTTTTGGAGCTAAGATGGGTAAGTCTAAACGTCATTCTTCATCTTCTGTTGTGGAGCAATCACCGTCGGCACCTATTCCCTCCATCGTTGGCCCTAATCGATGTTCTAGTCAACTCCAACAACACCCACCATATGGGCGAACAATTAATAATGTTGGATCTTCATCGGAGGTGCCTATTGACATTCTTGATCCCTTCTTTTTTCGGAACCAGCCATTGGTACCGATTGAGGCTTCTGTTCCTGTCTCTATGGTTAGGTCGCCATTTAATGGCACTCATTTTACTCCACAGAAACTGATCAACCAATAGGCTCAGAAATCAATCCGACCTCCCCACATACACTTTTAGGTTAGAATATCAGTTGATGATGTTGTGTCATATATATTGTATACTTTTTTTGCAACACAAAAATGGGATACCGTTATGAACACCGAGTTAGTGTTTGATCATCCCATAAATTTAGACGAATTTTAGCAATTTTGCTTAGATATTCTGTTGATAGAAAGAAATTTATTGAGTGTTGCTTTGTTGCCTCAACATTTTAATTTTACATTGATGAAAGAATTTTATTGTAATTTGGATAAAGATATCTTGACTGATTCTGCCTTAAGATATAATTTGGCGTATGTGTGAGCTAAACTGGTTCAATTTGATCCTGATAGGTTGAATTTATTTTTGAGGTTTGATAATCTTCTTGGTGACCGAATATATGATGATGATTGGACTGTGACTAATGACATGATGGCAACTGTGTTAATTAGGGGTAAATTAACAATGTGACCTTCTTCTTCTGCTTTGTATGCATCTATATTGACGCAAAAATACTTTGTGATCCATAAATTGGTGTTAGCTAATTGGATGCCTAATATGCATGTGGTTTTAGTTTATCCATTACAGGCCAAGTTAGTTTATGCAATTGGTACTGGGGAGAATTTCAATTTGTAAAGAATCATAATTGAAGTAATGCTTGCGATTGGTAGTAAGCCTCACTCTTTCCTATACTTTTTATGCTTGTTTACACAATTTTTATATGCAAATGGTATTCCTCAGTTGGATTTGATTGTTCTTGAGCCAATGACATTGATCAATATTTCGCCAAGGATCTTGAATGTGAATAAGCAAGCTCGGGTGTTGGATTTGCCTTATTCCTCATCTGGGCCTTTTAATGCTTCGACTACCTCCTTTATCAATTCACATGTTGCTCTGTTTAATTGATAGGATTGAGGGTATCTTTCAAGTGGGGATTGATGCACTCCGTCAACTAAAACAGTGGGTTCTTTGATTCTTGGTTGATCCATGATTGAGCTTTTTGGCATCTTTTATCCCAAGGGGGAGAACTATGGCTTAGGAAAATCTATTAGTTTTTTTGGTTAGGTGTTTTTATTAACTTTATATATATGTTTATTTGGATTCTTGGATACTTTGCTTATGTAAACTTGATGGATGTTCTTTAAATCTTGACGTTTGATTAAGGAGGAGTTCTTATGTGGTATTTGTGAACTTGATATTATGCATCCAATTATCTTCTTTAAGGGGAGTTTTGATATGTGACAAATAATGTCAAAAATGGGGAGATTGTTAAGATATATGTTATGATATCTTATTATGTAATTTTGGGTATTATTTGAAATTGGACTTAGTTTGATTTATGTGGGACTCTTTCAAAATAAGGTTGATTAAGTTTAAAAATTCTAATCAAGATGAGATTTAATATATACCCTATTTTGGGGATAATGGCTATCTAAGGTAGCAATATCTTTGGAGATTTGTTTTGAATATTTATAACTGTCTTTGGCTATAATTTATGTGATATGTGGGCTGAAATAGTGTCATTTTTATATGGAGGAACGATGGGCATGTGGTCATTTGGCAGATGCGATTTTTATGCTAACTTGGATGATATTTTGTAGTTGATTTTATGGTGATTGGGATCTACTTTTAGAGTTGAGTATTTTCCTTCTTTTGAACGACCACAGGGGGTTGTCTTTGATGTTGAATGTGTGCAATTTTTGGCAACTGATTTTTCTGGTAGGTGGTTTTGTTGTACCATTCATTATCAATAGGGTGTTGATTTTGTGGCTGTCATTTGCTATTTTTGATGTACGAAAACTCCAGAAGTTTTCATGATCTTAGCAGCTGTTGTTCTTGGTCATTTGCTTGATTTTTGTTGGGCTGATTAAGTGTTGATTTTGTGTGTTTCTGGTGGTTGTCGATAGTGGTGGTGTTCAAAAAACTTAGACAGTCATTATGGATTTTGCAGCTCCGATATTTATAATGTTTTGGTGAAGAAACATTTATTTTGTTTCAGATTTCTTAGTGGACAACTTCTGATCGTTCATTGAAGAAGCTGGAATTATTAAAGGAGTTCTTATTCTCTCGAGTGTTTTATTTATGTCCTTTATTATTTTAATTACTTGAGTTGTTTATTTATTGTTTTTATCATTAAATATTGCTGAGAA
This sequence comes from Erythroxylum longipes, assembly GCA_027563885.1. Taxonomy (NCBI): domain Eukaryota; kingdom Viridiplantae; phylum Streptophyta; class Magnoliopsida; order Malpighiales; family Erythroxylaceae; genus Erythroxylum; species Erythroxylum longipes. Next base: position 11,882 of record JAOQMS010042753.1, read on the forward strand.
AATCTTTTGTGGAGGTTAGCACGAGTTAGTTGTGTTATTGAGTGTGAATTACTTTCACAGGTTGTGAGGACGAGAAATAGTGTCAAGGGTTGAGTGAATCGGCTCAATAAAGCCTCGTAAAAAACTATTATAGCTAGTGAAAGTATTAAGCTAGGTGAGAGTCCTGCAGACGTAGGCAAGGTGTGCCAAACTGCATTAACAAATTTCTGGTATTGATTTGTTATTTTGCGTTTAATCCTTCTATTTTCGCTTATGTTAGAAACAACTACAGTCGAACCAGAATTTTTGTGAAACTACATTCTTTCAGATTTTCAGTTACATACTAAATTAAGATTGTAATTTGGGTTTTAACATAATTAAAAATTAAAAACAATTATTTCTGATTTAATTATTTTTTAATAAGAAGACTTTCACCTCACCTCTTTTCTTTTTATTTAAATTTAGCAATCACTTTTCATATTGGATATCACAATATTTTTCTTACAGAATCTTTAATATTTTCATTAAAGCCTTATCTAAAATCCATAACTTCTCTTCCCTTTTCAATTTAAAACCGAGTTAAAACTCTCTTAGTAGAGATGTCAATTTGGGCTCGGCCCAGCGCACAGTCAACGGGTTTAGCCCAGTTTAACAAGGCCACAGGTCGGGTGGGTATGGCCCGTGGACCGGTGGGCCAGGCCACAGCCAGTGAAGTACGGGCCACGGGCCAGCTTATGGCCCGTGAAACCATGGACGGACCGAACTGCGGGACAGTCCGACCGCCCGACCTGTGGCCCACCCACCATAAAAAATTAATAAATATTTTAATTATTTATTAAAATAATTAATAAATAATTTAAGTAAGTTAAAAATTTGTAATTTATGTAATTCATAATTTTAACAATAACTTTTAACTTGTTAACTTATCAACTTTTCATATAAATTTCTAATTAATTGAATTAAATATCCTAATTAATTATACCATTACACACATCTCAATAACTTTATTATATCATAATTAATTCATTATATGTTGTTATAATTTAAAGTTATCACAAAATACATATATTAAAAAGAAAAAAGGTGAAAATTTTATTAATTTTATGAAACATTAATATATAATAATATGCTTATACCTTTTCATATAAATGTCCCAATTAATTAGATTAAATGTCCTAATTAGTCATACCATTACATGCATCTCAATAACTTTATTATATCATAATTAATTCATTATATGT
>JAOQMS010042754.1:0-13097 GCA_027563885.1 Erythroxylum longipes
TGAACGCCACAAAGAAAGGATTTCTTTGATAAGTTTTGGGTTTGTTCTTTCAAGAACTCAAGGAGAAAACTCTCTCTTTTTGTCAATTGAATAATCTGAATTCTCGCTTCATAATGAACTTCCAAGACCCTATAAATACTAATTCTAATAGATCTCTAAGAAACAAGGTCATAACAAATCTGATTTGACCAAGTCTCTAACTTGCTAATCTGATATGTGTCACACCAATCCCAGTACATGTAGGATTCTAAGACAAGATAAACCTAATCTGAATTTAACAAACCAATCCTTCTTGTAGCAAAAGTCTAAGTCATGCCATCCCACTTGGAATAGGATTGTAAGACTTAATTACAATTCAAAATGTAACTAATCAAATCTGATCCAAATCTAATCTAAAGACATCTAATTAGATTTAAACACAACCAAATCTGATCCAAATCTACCCAAGTTTTGTGCACCAATCCTTGCATGGCTTTCTTGATCTTCTTAGATCTTGATCTTGTGATTGGCCCACTAGGAACATATAATGGATCATTGGCAGCAACTTGTCGACCTATGGCAGCGTGATTCCCACGTGAATCTCCATGTAATCCTCCATCCATGGCAATAAGCTTTCCATCAAGAACATGTTGACCTTGGTTCTCATCACTATCGATAATGGCACTATTAAATGAATCTGAAATCGCATATGTTTTAAAGAATAAAGTAGGCCATTACTTTAATCTTAAAACATACACCTTAGCATTCGTTTATTACGAACCGCAATCTTGATGAGTGGTGAACTCATGTGTGTTTCATTATAATTCATGATATGATCGGAATGAATTTTTCCTGGGTATCAATCTAGTGTCCGTATGTTGGAATTATTAATTGAAACATGAATCAGGGAACATTCACTTAAATAAAGAGTTTATAGTGATATTATCACTTCTAGATGTTTTGATGGACAAGCTACCCATCAAGTCTTAACACCAAGATTAGATCTTTTGTGTTAATCACCATGTAGAGTGAAACGAGAGTTCTAAAAGGAGAAACCAACATAAGGGTAAAACAGTAATTTTATCCTTTATTGTGTGGATGGCTATAATATGGTTCATAATAGAGTTCGCGATTAGACATCGAATTAATAATTTTTGAAACATGATTTCTCATAATTTTAAGTAGTTCAAGAGTTCAGCCAATTGTCTCTAGTGGAATGACATGTGGTTAACAAGTCAAAATTGATTCTAATGAGATTAAATTAATTCTGGGCTTATTGGAGCTTAAATTATTTAAGTCCAATTAGATTCCCCACTTAGCTTCTGGCAAGGTTATCAAAGAAAGTAAGAAAAATAAACGGAGGTTATCGAAAAGAAAATGAGACAGTTTGGAGAGAAATGGATGAATTGGATTCCGACCAATAAGACTAGAACAATTTAATTAAGAGTTAATTAAATTGGATCTTAAGCCTATAATTAAATGTTGGGTTTGCAATAATTAATTGTTAATTATAAGCCCAAAAGGAACGTTTAATATTAGGCTGGATTTTGGTTTGATTAATTAAATTAATTAAATTGAAAAAAAGAGAGTAAAACCGAATTCTACAAAGTTGTAGAATTCGGTAATTCTTCTCATCAATCAATTGTTTTAATGGGTGGTTTTATAAACACCTTACATGAACACGTTTTAATGATTGATAAAGTCCAAGTGTTGGACTTAGAAGGACAGCTCATTTGTTTTTCTATGGAAATGAAAGTGGATACAAAAACATTCGGTTATGCTTATTGATATAACCATGAATGTGGACGTATAGCTCCTTTTAACATTCATGAAATAAATGAATGTAAGTAAATGGAGGGGTGTGTGTTTTGGAGCATTCCATTAATCTTTTGTGCAGCCCTCTTTGCATTCTTTTGATTAAAGAATGAATGGATGGAATAAATGGATGATAACGTATATAGCTCATTTTGCATACATGTCTTTTGGCATGTGATGCCAAAATAAAAGTGCATGGTTTTTAAACTCTCTTCTCTCTCTCCCATTAACGTCCAAGTGTTGTATAGGAAAGGCTGGAGGTCTTTTAGCATTTTTTGGCTAAAAAGAAACGTGAGTTGTATTACTAGTTTGAGCTCTCCCAACCAGCCGAGGAAAGCTAAGAAAAAGCTTTCTCATTCCATTTTTCAGTGATAGCTAATGTCCAGGAGTTGGACTTGTAATGAGACAATTCTTTTGGATTGGATGCTAAATAATTGGTGCATGTTTTTGGTCTCTCTAAGTTATCAATACCGTTGGCCATAGAAAAGGAAAACCCTCCATTTTGTTTTCTTCTCCTTTCCCACAAAAGGATCTTGATAACCAAGTTGTCCAAGGAAAATAAGTGGTAGATCGGATTGGTTGAGGACACAACAGCGAAGAGTCAAAGCCATAGCAAGGAGTCAGTAAAAATTATGATCTTGGTCTTATTATATTTATTTTCCTTATACCGTATCATGTATGGATTAAAGCATGTTGATTTGGTGTTTACGCTTTTGCTATATTGTAATTTCGGAAAATTTTTTTGAAATCTACCGTTTAGCCAAACCAAGCATGTTTTTGTTTTCGATCCAACAGAATTGCGCGGTAATTATCTACTGAAAGCTTTGTATGTTGGATAATTAACTATCGAAGAGTTCATGTATTAACTACTTATATTCTAGGAAATTGGCATATGAAACCCTTCATGATTTGCTTGAATTCAGAGTTAATTCAAATGAAATAAAATCTTCTATGATTTTCTTGAATTAATAGTTAATTCAAGTACCTAAAATAACTAAGAACCTAAGGGTCACACATATAAAAGATTGGATGAAAAACAAAGTATGTATGGCTGTTTTAAATAGGCCACGATCATGGTTCATGACCATAGCCTCTACAGATGACACATAAGTGAAGAAAAGTGAGTTCTTCACTTATGTACATAAGCTTTTACCATTTCTAACACACTTAAGTGAGAGAGAAAGGGCTCTGAAGAGTTCTAGAGGGAGAGAGAGAGAAGAGTTCTTAAGTTATCTTCATGCAATTTATGCAGTTGTTATATAAATCTATATGTATGCAAGATAATCTTGATTTATCTCCCATTTGAACATCTACTTGAATTCATCAAGTTTGGTATTCTAACACCCTTACACATTGTTTCATCTTCCATCTTTGCATGTTCTTGGGTACTCAAGGAAGGTTTTAGTGTTTGCAACAACCCAAACAAGTAGAAAAAACAAGAAAGGAGGAGAAACAAAAGGTAAAAAGTTTTATATTTCATGTTCTTTTATATATCTATGCATAAATGTGTGATTCTGGCTTTTTCAGGTTGTCATGGTTTCGAAATCTAGTGTGTAATTCTGGCTTTTCTGGGTTGTCTTGGTGTTGGAATCTAGATTTCGACACTTCCGCTGCAATCTCATGCATGTAATGTATGCATCCATGGCAAACTCAACAGTGGTATCAGAGAAAGTTTATGCATGTATTAGATGATGTATTGAACATGTACGAAGTATTTGCTAGGTTGTAATTGACTTGCATATTGATTTGGAATAATTCATGTAAATTGTAAAAAAATTGTTTTCTGATTTTCTTTCGTAAAAATGTTTATAAGATGTTAGATCATGTTTCTGTCAAAGGAAACTGCAATTAAATGTCATTTTCTATTTTATTTCAAATTAATATCCAAATTTTTCAAAAGTTGGTTTATGGGAATTTTTGAAAAACTGAATGCATATGTTGATTTTGAAATTTTCATAATAATTCTAGAAATTTTTTCTGATTTTCTTTCACAAAGATGTTCACAAGGTGTTATGTTATATTTTTTTCAAAGAAAAATGCAATTGAATGTCATTTTCTATTTTATTACGAATTCAGTTTCAGCCTAATGCATGTATGAAGTTCTGGGAAATTCTAGAAATCTGATAAACATCCATGCTTGTAAATTCCATACTAATTTTTATAAATTTTTTTTATGAATTTTACGCATGCACATGTAAGATGAGATGTTGCAACGTGTGTGAGATGCATGAAACTTGTTATTAAAGTGATTATCTTATGCAGGCATGGTGTAATGTTTAACTAATGTTAGAAGTAATATGACAAGTGTCATACACATGTGTTGTACTAGTTAATTCTTATTTATTAATAAATAATTCCTAAGAATTAGGCTCTATAATTTTTTTATGAAATTTTTCCAGAATTAATTGAATTTGATTCAATTATCAAATCAAGTCAAAGTTAACATTGGTCAACTTTTTGAAAGCTGATGGAGTTGACTTACTTAATGACTAATAGTGTATGTATTTCAGCCATAAGACCTTAATAAAGTTCTTATGTGATAAGAAATGTATTATTTTGATGTTAATAGCATGCTTAATGCATGTGCTTGAAATTAAGGTTTGAAAATTTTTTTGAACATCGAATTAGTCCCTTTAGTGTCTAGTAGGTTAACTTATTTATCTTAACGATTTTATCCGTCATGATAATTTTGGCTTGTGCCAAAATTATTTAGATAAATTTGAGATGACTTAGGGATATTATAGATGACTAATTGATGTACAGAAATTTTGGAAACCCTAGGGATTAATTTAGAGTTAATCCAAGTAGAGCATAGCATTTCTAGTGTTACTAGAAAAAGGGCATATATACAAGGATTAAAGTGTTTAATTTAGACATTAAAATAATTGAATTTTAGGGTTCCTAATTAAACAACATTCATAATTTGAATTAGCTGAGACTAACTCTAGTACTCGATTTGGTTCGAGAGTTGAATCGAATATGAACTTTAGATGCATAGTCAAGTCACAACATAAATTAAACCTCCTTTGTGTGAAACATGCATTAGATACATTTTAAGAGTTGTTATGGACATAGGCTCAATTTAATTGAGTATATATATAATACCATCCAAGCATTGACGAGACCAAAGAAAAAATCTCTCAACCAAAAATATTAGGACCTACGCCTTCCATTGATATGGCAAAAACCAGAGTTTTTTTAGAGTTAGGTTGTTGGGCAAACCCAAGCTTGCTCTACGCAAATATGTTCAAACCATGGAAAATAGATTTTTGGATTAATGGATTGGTCCTAACTAGAAACATTGATTTGTTGGGCAAAACCAAGGTTGACATAAATAAAGGCAAACTTGGGTTAATATACATGGGATTTATATAAATCAAGAGTTGATAATTCAATGAGTGTGCTAAATCAACAATTGATCGCACAAGTCGATAGTTGCATAACTCAACACAATTGGTATGAATGATACCTACCAATTGACCTAAGGTGGCTTGTCGGGCAAACCCAAGGTCATTCTTGGTGATATCGAATATCGATCCATTAAGAAAAATATAAGTTTTCTTGAATTCGTAGTAAGGGCTATGGATTTGAATAAGAATAGTGGGACCCATAATGCATGTGATTAAAGTCCTTATTAATAAGCATTAGTGTACATTCTAATAATTTCTCTCATTCTTCTAGGTTATTAAATTGCCACGATGTCTTCATCTAGTGTGAACTCACACTCTCCATTAGATTCCAACAAACTCACGGGACCAAATGTCTTAGATTGGCTATGGAATTTGAGAATTGTTCTCAAATTTGAGAAACTAGGATATGTCCTAGATGAACCACTTCTCGATCCCCCTGCTGCTGACACATCTGATGAGGATCAAAAAGCTTATAAGAAGCTACTGGATGATAGTGAGCTAGCTAACTATATAATGCTGGCCTCTACGTCACCAGAACTACAAAAACAACATGAGGATATGGATGCTCATACCATAGTCTACCATCTAAGGAAATTGTTTGATGAGCAAGCTCAGATTGAAAGGTTCGAGACCTCAAGGTTGCTTTTATGCTCTAAGATGGTTGAGGGATCATCTCTAGTGCAATATGCATTGAAGATGTATAGATATATTGAGAGGTTAGGCAGTTTGGGTTTTGTAATGGATGATGAGTTAAATATAGACTTAATTATGATTGGTTTAACAGATGTTTATTCACAGTTTGTGCTTAGCTATCGGATGAACCAAATATTCACACCGATAGCTAAGCTGATTAATATGCTCAAAACAGCTGAGCAAATTGTCAAAAAAGATAGTAGGGATAATGCTGGTGGACTCTTCTTCTGGTTCTTGTAAGAAGAACCAAAAGAAGAAGAGAAGTCTAAGAAGCTAGTGGGAGGTGTAGCCAAGAAGAAGGCAAAGGCGACAACTTCAAAGGGGATATGCTTCCATTGCAATAAAGAAGGACATTAGAAAAGAAACTGCAAAGCTTATTTGGAGTCGTTGAATCAAAAGAAGGCATTAGATGCCCCACCGTCTACTTAAGGTATGTTGTTTGTCATTAAGGTTAATACTATTTATGATCATAACATTTGGGTATTAGATACCAGATGTGGCTCATACATATGTGTTGATATGCAAGGTCTCAGAGATAGTAGACCGCTCAAGAAGGGAGAGATGGACCTACATGTGGGAAATAGAGCAAGAGTTATTAGCCATAAGGACATACGTTTTGTATCTTCCTAGTGGGCTAGAGTTAATTTTGGATAATTACTTTTATGTACCCGTTGTGACAAAGAACATTGTATCTATTTCATGTCTTAATAAAGCGGGATTTCATTTAAACTTTTCAAGCAATGGTTGTTTAATTAAGTTGAGTGAAATGTTGTATGGTACTGATATATTGTGTAATGGAATATATATATTAGATATGTGTAATCCAATTTTAAATATCAATGACAATAAAAGACAAAAACGAGATAACTTAAAATCATCTTACTTATGGCATTGTCAACTTGGCCATATAAGTGAAAAATGCATGATTACGCTACACAATCGAAGCTATGGTCATTTGATTATGAATCATACGACACATGTGAATCTTGCTTGTTAGGCAAGATGATTAAATTACCTTTTAAAGAAAAGGGTGAATGAGTAAATGGATTGTTAGACCTAATACATTCTGATATAAGTGGTTTGATGTTCATTCATGCTAGAGGAGGTTTTATCTACTTCATTACCTTTATTGATGATTATTCATGATATGGGTATATGTATCTAATGAGATACAAGTCTAAAGCACTTAAAATGTTCAAACAATTTAGGCATGAAGTAGAGAAACAACTCGGTAGAAGCATTAAGACATTTTGATTAAACCGAGGTGGTAAATACTTAAATGAGGAGTTTCTAACTTATCTCGGAGATAATGGGATAGTATCCCAGTGGACTCCACCTTACACATCGTAACATAATGGTGTGACTAAAAGTTGAAACTGAACCTTGTTGGACATGGTAAGGTAAATGATGGGCTTAGCAAATCTACCAAAATTCTTTTCAGGTTATGCACTCGAGACTACTATTTATGTGACAAACAGAGTCCCTTTAAAGGCAGTTTAAGTTACTCCATATCAGATATGGACTAACAAAAGGCCCTATCTTTCTCATATGAAAGTCTGGGGGTTGTCCGGCTTACGTGAAGTGGATTCAATCAAATAAGCTTGAAGCAAAATCTGATAAATGTCTATTTATATGATATCCTAAGGAAACAATTGCATATCAGTTCTATAATGCTTTAGAGCAAAAGGTGTTTGTCTCAAAGCATGTTGTTTTTTTAGAGAAAGAGTTTCTTCTAAGAGAAGACAGTGGGAGCAAAGTTGAACTTGATGAAGTTCATGTTGCTCAAACAGACGCAAATTTAGTGCTTGAACCCAAAATTGTTGTTCATAGAGATGAGACAACAGCTGAACGTTCTGACACACAAAATGTTTGTAGGTCAAGTAGGATACGCAATGTTCTAGAGAGATATAGATTTCTCGTAAACGAACATAATGACGTAATGCTCGTAGAGGACGATGAGCCTACAACCTATGAAGAGACTCTGAAGAGTTCATAATCTAAAAAATGGCTTCAAGTCATGAAGCCGAAATGGATTCCATGTATGAAAACCAAGTATGGACTTTGGTTGACCCACCTGAAGGTTAAAAACCCATAGGGTGCAAGTGGATTTTTGATGGAGAACCATGGGCATGTGAAAGACAAGAAGAGAAACATACATGGTGTGATTCGCTTCAAGGAAGCCTACGATATGACTTGCATGGACATGACCTTGCAAAAGGAGGCTTAGGAGCTGAAATTGGATCAAAATTGATGTTTGAATGTGCAAGGCAAGGGGCTGAACGAATTCCCATATCAAAGGCCCAACATTCAGGTCTAATGTTCCTAAAGATCCATTACAAGATGTTAGAGGCCCAATGATAAGAGCTAGGGCCAAAGCAATGAAGCAAGCAATGAATTGTTTGATCCAAGATCTTCAAGAGATAGAACCCATATTGTTGAGTCAGATTTCATCTCATAAAGGTCCAAGAGGCATTGTCTTACTCCTTGAAGCCCAACATGAAGTGTCCAAAGGTCCACATGAAGTTCAATTGGGAGAATTCACTTAAAATACCATGTGACAACTATGTGCCACTTAAAAATAAGGAGAAAGACGTGATCTATAAGATCCAATATGTTTAGATCATGTTTTAATTAGTTTCCTTTTTGTTTTCCTTGAAAGAAGGTCATCTAGTCAACCCCTTTATAAGTTTATTTTGTTTCCTTTTAGGGATTGATTTGTTTCCTTTTATTTAGTTTCTTCTTTAGGACATTAAGTTAGAAAGTTTTCCTATAAATAGGCACCCCGAAAGGGGATTTTTCATTTAGAAATACTATTGAGTATTATTGAGAGCATCTTGCTTTCTTTGTAATCTTTGAGAATACTTGGCTTATCAAAGGAGTGGTCTTCCTTTATGGAGTCCCAAGGTTAGAGTTCTAAGAGACAAGTTCTCTTAGGGTTCTTTCCATTGACCAACATTCTTGCTAGGGCTCTAAGATACAAGTTCTCTTAGGGTTCTTTCCATTGACCAACATTCTTCTAACCCCCTTTCTCTTGTGTTCTATTTCTATCTTTTCAATTTTGTTTCTTGTGCTTCCATGTGTGTTTGATTCTAGTCATACCTGGCCATAGTTCCATCTTATTGAAGGTTCTCTAGGACAAGTTCCTATTAGGTCTCCCATCAATTGTCAAGAAGAAAATCAACTTAGAAGATAATGTGATTACCTATAAAGCGAAGCTAGTCATTAAAGGTTATCGTCAAAGACACTATGAATAGACTTTTAGCCCCGTAGCCATGCTTAAATCCATTAGAATACTCCTAGCCATTACTACTCAATATAATTATGAAATATGGCAGATGGATGTGAAGATGGCTTTCCTAAATAGAAATCTAGTTGAAGATGTGTATATGCAACCTGAGGGCTTCGTATCCAAAGATGTCAGAAACGCATACAAGGTTCAAAAATCTATTTACAGATTGAAGCAAGCTTCTAGGAGTTGAAACATCCAATTTGATGAGACAATCAAAGAGTTTGGTTTCTCACAAAATCCTGATGAACCTTATGTATACAAGAAGGCTAGTGGGAGTGTTATCATATTCCTTGTGTTATATGTGGACGACATATTACTAATGGGAAATGATGTCTCAAGTTTGCAATCAATCAAAATTTGGTTGTCCTAGAATTTTTCCATGAAAGACCTTAGAGAAGCAACTTATATATTGGGAATAAAAATCTATAGAGATAGATCAAGGAAGTTGCCAGGTTTTTCACAGTCCACATACATAGATAAAGTGCTAAATAAGTTTAGCATGGAGTAGTCCAAGAGAGGGTTTCTTCCCACGACTCATGGAATAAAACTCCCAAAATATGTGTCCCAAGATGCAAGATGAGAGGACTCGCATGAGTATGATCCTGTATGCTTCGACAATAGGATCAATCATGTATGCTATATTATGTACAAGACTCAATATATCGTCTGCTCTAAGTGTTAAGAGCAGATATCAATCAAATTCTGGTGAATGTCACTAGGTGGCTATCAAGAATATCCTAAAGTACTTGAGAAAGACTGAGGATGTATTCTTGATATATAGAAAAGGAGATCTTGAAGTGAGCGGGCATACAGATGCCAGTTTTCAGTCTAATTAGGATGACTCCAAATCTCAATCAAGTTATGTTTTCACACTAAATGGTGGAGCAGTTAGTTGGAAGAATTTCAAACAAGAGACGACTGCAGATTCAACGACCAAGTCAAAGTACATTACAGCTAAGGATGCGGCAAAAGAAGCTGTTTAGATCAAGAAGTTTGTTATGGAACTTGGAGTGGTTCCAAGCATAGTAGACCCATTACTGTTGTACTGTGATAACAATGGGGCTATTGCTCAAGCCAAAGAAGCAAGGTCTCATAAGAGATCTAAGCATGTACTCAGAAAATATCACCTGATTAGGGATATAATTAATAGAGGTGATGTGAAGATAGAGAGAGTGCCACAGATCATAACTTTGTTGATTCTTTGACTAAGCCACTACCTCAAATAAAATTTAATTCTTGTGTACTTGCCTATGATATTAGATATAAAGATGATTGACTTTAGTGCACGTAGGAGATTGTTAGAGTAGTTCTCTAAAAACAATCACCTTTAACACTTTTGTACAAACTTTATTTTGATTAATAAAGCGAAAGACAATTTTTCATTAATTTGATATTCGTTTATATGTGAATTGATATTGATCTTAAAATCAAATCAATGAAGTCCATGATACAAAACATATAATGAAGGAAATCATGATGAGATCATGATAATGAGATTCCTATCATGTGCAATTATGTTAGTATCTAAATAATCCCTAGTTATAGGATAAATAAGACAGGACATTATTAATCCAGACAGACTAGCAGGTGTTATACTCCCTAATTTGATCAAGCAGTGGATCTCATAAACTGTAATTATGAGATGTTTAGAGCTAACACGTGAATACTTACTAAGAGTAGTAAGTACATCGGATGACCCACAATGAGATTATCATATGGATGATCTATCGAATGTAAATGGTTGATCTCATCATAGCAATTGTGTAAATATCCTTAGACTTGAGGTGCTTAAGCATATCTTTGATACTAATTCTGTGCTTTGGCATCATTATTATTACCTTAAAACGAGGTCACTCTTAGGTTGGTGATTGGGTATAACTATTGATATTCGAAGTTAATTGGGTAGCCAATAAAGGGTTCACCACTTCTGATAGAAGGAGATAATACCCACTGCCTCTTGTCAGGGTCATTACTTAAAAGTCTCTGGCCAGAGCAGTTATATGTCATGAAGAGTGTCTTCAATGACACATAAAGTAATGAGATCCCAGGACAAGAACTAATATCACTTGGACTAGATGTGACGTAATCAGGCTAGTGGGAGTTGACACATATCCCATAATCTGAACCAAGTGGGGTATATAGTATGGTGAAAGGTCGAATGTACGGTAATTGTCTATAGAAAGATTCGTAAGTTGGATAATTAACTATCAAAGAGTTCGTGTATTAATCCACTTATATTCCAATAAATTGGCACCATAAAACCCCTTCATGATTTGCTTAAATTAAGAGTTAATTCAAATGGCATGAAATATTCCATGATTAGCTTGAATTGAGATTTAATTCAAGTGCCTAAACTAATCGGGAACCTAAGGGTCACATGCATAAAAGATCAGATAAAAAATAAAGTATGTATGGCTATTTTAATTAGGCCACGATCGTGGCCGAAGGCAAGGCTGGTTTTAAGTAGGCTGCGGTTGTGGCTCATAGACCACAATCGTGACTGAAACCTCGACAGATGATACATAAGTGAGTTCTTCACTTATGTACAGAAGCTTTTACCATTTCTAACACACTCAAGTGAGAGAGAAAGGGCTCTAGAAAAGTTCTAGAGAGAGAGAAGAGTTTTTGAGTTATCTTTATGCAATTTATGTAATTGTTATATAAATCTACATGCATGCAAGATAATCTTGATCTATCTCCCATTTGAACATCTACTTGAATTCATCAAGTTTAGTGTTCTAACACCCTTACACATTGTTTCATCTTCCATCTTTGCTTGTTCTTGGGTACTCAAGGAAGGGTTTGGTGTTTGCAATAACCCAAACAAGGAGAAGAAACAAGAAAGGAGGAGAAATAAAAGATAAAAAGTTTTATATTTCATGTTCTTTTATATGTCTATGCATGCATGTGTGATTCTGGCTTTTGTGGGTTGTCATCGTGTCAGAATCTAGATTTCGACACTTTCGCTGCAATATCATGCATGTGATGCATGCATCCATGGCAAAACCAACAACTTTTTCCTTCTCTTCTTCTTTGAATCTTTTTCTTGGTTAAAGGTTAAGTGGTGAATTGAGAAAAGTCTTACGTAAGCTTTTTATTTTCCACAATTTCATATGATGACCCCCTAGGGGTTTGTTCTATTTGTGGTGTGTAGTGGCAATGCAACATCAATCACTATTTTGCACACTAATTTAAGCATATGACAGATGCTTTTTATTTTAACTATAAGTACATAGTGTAGTTGTAGCTAATACTATCGAGTATATCCATCTTATAAGGAATAGTTGCAAATTACCAATTTTAACAAGTTTGATTATATAGAATATCAAACACGATTGATTAAAAGGAAATAAATGAATAATTCTAAAGACCAAATTGAAACAATAAAATATAAAAAATATATGAATAAACTAGATCTTCTTGTCTTTCACATGCCCATGGTTCTCCATCAAAAATCCACTTGCACCCTACGGGTTTTAAACCTTTAGGTGGGTCAACCAAAGTCCATATTTGGTTTTCATACATGGAATCTATTTTGGCTTCATTTGGGCCTTTTAATTGAATTTCTTTTGAGGCCTCTTTCCCAACTTTTCGTCACCCACTCTCAGCCTCACTTTCTCACTTTTCTTTTTATTTAAATTTCTGCTCCCCTTTTGCAAGGTTCTCGGCCTTCTCCTCAACTTTTGTATCATCATGCTTTTCTTGAAAATTTTCGGCTTTCTCTATTGCATTGCCTTCATATTTTTTTTAATTGCATTTGGTCCTCATATACCTCTTTTGGCGCCAATAGAGCAAGAACAAATTTCTAATCTCCCATAGTAAATGATTACCTATTCTTAAAACCATCATGTAACACTCTTCTATCATATTGCCAAGGTTGACCAAGCAATAAATGACTAGCATGCATAGGT
>JAOQMS010042755.1:0-13095 GCA_027563885.1 Erythroxylum longipes
TATGTGGATATATTTATTAGGCTAGATTGAATTAAGTTGTCGGGCTTTTATTATATGAGATATAATATGGGCCGAAAATTATTGGGCTTCTATAATCCTAATGGGTTTAAGATTATAATATTCTTATTCCTAATAGGAATAGGGATTAGGGTTTCTTTATAAATAGAGAACTTAAGTCTCATTAGAGAAGACAAAAAAACCCTAGCCACCTAGACCTAGCCGTTCGTTCTTCTTTCGAGAGAAAAATTGTACGGCGTTCTAAAGTGTTTTAGAACATGCTAGCATACATTAGCCACTGCCCAGATCATTCATCCTCGTGTGGATACCAGTAGAGGGCATTCGCGTGCTGCAGCGTCTACAAATTTGAAAAACAAATACCAATCTACTTCAAAAGGTAATTTCATATATGTTGTGAAATTTCGATTATACTTCTTGTTGTGTACTATGGTCCATTCCGCTGCGTATTATGAATACCCGGGCTATAAGCGATCCAACACACATAAATAAACATACACAAGTTCAAGATAATTAGAAGCTCTCTATGATTTTCCATATGGAAATTACTTCCTATTCTGCTTCCCATAAACACATCCCCCACAAAAATCAAGTTCACCAAATTTTGGCAAGCCAATAACCATTTCTTTTTTACTTACAATTTTCAAACTATTCACATTCAGATGCCCATAACGTAAACGTCATAAATTAGCCTCATCATTTCTTATAACAACTAAGGCTTTGCTCACAACATTTGAGACATTAAAAGGAAACATCCTATTTCTTGTCATATAAACAATAGCTATAGTCTGACCATATTTTTTATCATAAATAACACATGATTCATCATTAAACACAACAGAATATCCACTGGTTAATAGCTGTCTAATACTAAATAAATTGTGAACTAAACTAGGCACAAATTGCACATCATAGAGTAGTTTAACATCACCTTGCACATTTTTTATGACAATTGTTCCTTTTCCTTCGACTTTCATTTGTTTGTCATCCCCAAGTCAGACCTCACTCTTTTGTGTCTCATCAATTTCTTTGAATAATGACTTGGTTCCAGACATATGGTTGGAGCATCCACTGTCTAAAAACCATACATCTGTGTTGTTATCTACTTCTTGAACTTGTTAATGTACTATAAATAGCTTGCTCTCCTCTTCAACCTTATCTGTAAAATTTGCTTGCTTTTGTTCTTTTCATTGTTTGATTCAGCAATTAGCTTCTTTGTGTCCCAATCTTTCACAATATCTACACTGGATTGCACTCTTGTATTGATTTTGTTCATTAAATCTACCTTTGCCACCACCACCTTCTCGTCCACAAAATCCACCTCTATTTTTTCCACGACCTCTGGAATTTTTAGTCTTTCCCTTGGAAGACTCCCCCTTAACCTGAAATGCCTTTTCCTCAAATTTTTCTTGAGACCTGCCAAGTCTTACTTCATAGGCTAACAAAGAGCTCATCATTTCATCAAAAGTATAAATAGAAAAATCCTTAGTTTCTTCAATTGCAGCAACAACATGGTTAAATTTTGAGGTTAAACTCCTTAATAACTTACTTACAACGGTTTCGTTACTTACATTTTCACCATAAGAATTCATCTGATTAACAATTCTAGATACTCTAGACAAGAATTCTTGCACAGATTCTTTATCTTTCATACCTAAATTCTCAAAATCACGATGAAGTGTTTAATTTTTATAGCAATTACCTTCTTGTCGCCCAAATATTCCTACTTCAAAATCTCCCATGACTATTTGGAGGTGGTAGCTGCTGAAATTTAAGGAAATATATCATCCTCTAGAGCTGACTGAATGAGGCGTAAGGCCTTTAAATATTTTTCTGATTTTCTCGCAATCTTTGGTCAGGTTCAGTAGGTGCAGAATCTGGCTCTTCATGCCTGTTCTCCACCAAGTCCCATAGTTCTTGTGACTTGAGCAACATTTTCATTTTGAGACTCCAAAGGTGATATTTTTCACCTTTAAAAAATGGAATAAGAGGCTGTGTACCTAGATTAGTGTCATTTCTTTCCATAGCTTTTTCACTGCTTGTTCTATGTCTTTTAGCTCTCAAAATAGTTACTTTACATTTTCTTCTGCTCAAAGAAAAAAAAAAAGGAGGACCGAAACCTACATGCTAGATAGAAGCACTTTATAGATTATCCTAGCTTAGGACTTTTATTGAACATATGGTGTGGATATCTGTTGTTGTTTGGTAAAGCTAAGAATTTTGGTACGGTTGGATCCCTCTATAACTCAACTCAGATTCACGTATTTTGGTTTCATCTCCTGGTCTCTCACGACAGTAACTCTCTTTACTTGTCATCTCCTGGTCTCTCTTGCACAGTAGCTCTCCTTGCTAGTAAGAGTTTGTTGAGATAAAAGACAATAAAGACAAGTTTATGTGGTGGTGTCGTTGACGCTCTAATACCACAAATGTTAGTAAAGGAGAACAAAAATATAAGATTTGAGAGACAAGAAAAAACGTAGAAGAAACTGAACTTTTCTTATTTTAGCTTGAAAATGATGGACTCCAATACAACACTTAAATATCCTTAAGAATAACAATAAAACTAAAAAGCAGGACTCACAATGGACTCAATCTCACATTCTGCTAAAATATCTAACTACTGTTTGGAAGCAAAACTTCAAACAGAAGAACATAAGCAAAAAGTACAGACGTATAAGGTTCTTCAAAAAATCATCTCATCGACGCAAGGGTAAGCCTTGATGTTTTGTCTGTGGAAGCTTAGATCACTATGCTAACAACTGTCCAAAGGCACTAACATAATAACATCTAGGACCCATTAACATAAACGTGTTGCAATAAAGTAGCAATAACTTTTTGAATCAGTCAACTATATTTATTCAACAATAGCCAATGAGCAAGGACTCGAACTAAACTTTCCAAGGGGAAAATTTTGATGGAGAAAGTTTAACAGCAATTATGCAGCGACATTGATGGAAATTAAGGGTATGGCTTTGGTACTAGTGGAAAGTTTGGCTGGGGATATCTTCAAATTTGAAGAACTCATGCTGTCTTGGTTAATGTCCTAGTTTCTATCCATAAGATCGATCTCGTTAGAGAAAAAAAAAAGCTCTGATACCATAAAAGAGTGTTTTAGCTAAAGGAATGGTTTTTTTAATCTTTTGATAATCAATATTTAATAAAATTTTACAAATGTTTATATAGTGAGTGTATAGCAGAATACATTAACAGGAGTGAGTAACTTTGGTTCCTAAATCAAGGCTTGTTTGGTGGGTCAATATTTGCTTTTAACGACAAGATTATTGCGGTAGATGTATGTCACGTTTTCCTCAAGTTACTATCATTGTGGGATGTTCATGGTTGAGTTTAATGTCAACAATTGGGGTTGGTAGGAATCAAATTCGGTACCATGCCTAATAAAACAACAATATGGTTGGCCAAATTGACCAACCATATCTTCATATCTTTATTATATTGCCTATAAATAGGCAGGAGATGAATAAAGAGAATAGATGGGCAGAACAATAAGAGAGATGTGAGGTGAGAGAGAAAAAAGAGAGAGAGACAAAAATATTCTTTGTATTTTTTTGGGTCTAGTTTTTCTCCTCGTAATTCTCTAATTTTTCAGCTGTAAAATTGTTCTATCCTTAATTGTGGTTTTTGCACTGATTTAGGGGTTTTTCTCGTAAAATCTGTCTGTTTATTACTATTCTTTCAGTCCTATTTAGCTGCGAACCTACTCTAATTCGGTCAATTTTCACAACAAGTGGTATCAAAGCGAGTGAGAAAATTACGACGAATTTTTTTGCGTAATCCGTTCGGAGTTCGGGTGAGCACAATGAAAGTTGGTGAACAGTAACCACAAAAGGTGACAACTGTTCATGTATTTGTTTTTGCATTAAACTGTGCAGTTATTGTAATTCAAGTATATGGTACTATTCACATATACGGGTACTATTCATACATACGAGTATGATTTACGTGAAATAGTGAGAGCTAAATTTTGTTTATGATAGAAACAATGATAACAAAATTTGAGATTGAAAAGTTCAATGGGAGTAATTTCTCATTGTGGAAGTTGAAGATGAAGGCTATCTTGAGAAAGTTAACTGTTTAGGAGCCATTAGCGAGAGGGAGGCAACATTCACAGATGATAATAAATGGAATGAGATGGACAGGAATGCTATTGCAAATCTTCATATGGTACTAGCAGATGGGGTGTTATTAAACATAGAGGAGAAGAAGACAGCAAAAGAGATTTAGGATCATCTTACAAAATTGTACGAGGCTAAATCACTCCACAATAAAATTTTTCTGAAGAGAAAAATATACAATTTACGTATGGAGGAATCCACTTTGGTGACACTTAAATACTTTAAATACTCTATTTTCCTAACTCACATTATTGAGGAACACAATAAAGATAAGTGAACGTGCAAAACTTCTACTCCAAAGTCTACCAGATTCGTATGATCAACTCTTCATCAATTTAACAAATAACGCAGACACTCTAGTCTTCGACAAGATTGCAGTTGCTATTCTGGAAGAAGAGAGTCAGTGCAAAAGTAAGAAAGACAGGCTGACAAATTCGTAACAAGTGGAGGCCCTGGTGGTGATGAGAAGAAAATCAATAGAACATGGCCCAAGTGAGAGTCATAGTCTTGGTAGATCAAAATCCAGGAGTAAAAAGAATTTCAAATGCTACAAGTGTCATAAGAAAGGGAACCTGAAGAAGGATCGTTGGAATTTGAATAAGAAATATTATATTCCTCAAGAAAATGCAGAAAATACTTCAGATGATGGAGGTGCAATGATCTGTGAAGCGGCAATGACTATTGGAGCTAAGACAAGATTTGTTCATGTATGACTTCTTGATTCAGCAGCTACTTTTCATATGACCTTTCTAAGAGACTGGTTTCATTAATATGAATCTGTCTCTAGGGGATCTGTGTACAGCTATAATGATCAAGCTCTGAAGATCGTTAGTATCAGCACCATCAAGTTAAACATGTATGATGGGAAAACTCAGACTATTAAAAAAGTGTGACATGTAGGGGGCCTGAAGAAGAATATGTTGTTTGTAGGATAACTGGATGATCTCGGTTTCAGATTTGAGATTAAAAATAAGATAATGAAAGTGATTAAAATAGTGCTGGTATTTATGAAAGCAAAGAAGATTGTTCTAAATATGTATATGCTGAAGGGAGTAACTTTACAAGAAGGAGAGGCATCCATTGCGGTGACTAGTCTTATGACAAATCTACAATGACGTGGCATAAAAAGCTTGGTCATATGTTAGAACAAGGAATAAAGATACTTGCAAAGAAGAATCTACTTCCAAGTCTCACAAAGGTATCACTACCCTTCCGTAAGCATTACATTATGAGTAAGCACCATCGATTGAAGTTCAACACATCAAAGTTCAGAAGCAAAGAAATTCTAAAATTGATTCACTCTGATGTATGTCATGCACCAACAAATTTCTTTGTATCATTCATTAATGATTATTCGAGGAGATGTTGGGTGTTTCCTATTAAGAGGAAGGCAGATGTGTTTACAACCTTCAAATTTTACAAAGCACGGGTGGAACTCGAATCTAGTAAGAAGATCAAGTGTTTGCACTCAGATAATAGAGGCGAATATACTGGTAAATAATTTGATGAATTTTACAAGCAAGAAGGCATCAAAAGGCAGTTCACGACGGTATACACTCCTCAACAAAATGGAGTAGCAGAGAAGATGAATAGAACCCTGTTGAAAAGAACAAGAGCAAAGTTGAGAACTGCAAGCTTAGATAAGAAATTCTAGGTAGAAGCAATCAATACTGCCTGTCATGTGGCGAATCGAGCTCCATCAGCTGCAATTGAGTTGAAGACACCGATGCAGATGTGGACTAGTAAACTAGTGGATTATTCCAACCTCCATATATTTGGAAGTCCTACCTATATGATGTTCAATGCCCAAGAAACTACAAGTTAGATCCAAAATCTAGAAGATGAATTTTCTTGGAATATGCTAAAGGAGTAAAGGGGTATCATCTGCGGGATCCCACTGCTCATAAGATTGTTATCAGCAGGGATGTTATCTTCATGGAAGATAAGGATCAAGAGCAATCAAAAAATGTTGGCATTGTACAAGAGAATCTAGAGATTATAATAGTACAGGTGGAAAATGATTGTTCTGAAGTTAAACTAAAGCATAAGGGGTAAGAATCAGTCGAATCTGATGTTTTAGATACTCATAGATCAACTCGCATAAGAAGAGCACTGAGCTAGCACTCAGATTATATTATGGAGATTAATATTGGATACTGTCTTTTAACTGAGGACGGAGAGCCATCAACTCTTCAAGAAGCAATGAATAATTAAGATGCATCTCAGTGAATGACAGCAATACAGGAAGAAATTAAAGCTCTGCATAAGAATAAGATATGGGAGTTGGTATCACTACCATAAGGAAGAAAGCCTATTGACAATAAATGGGCTTACAAGATCAAGCAGAGCGGTGATGATCAAGTAGAGCGATATCATGCTGGATTGGTGGTAAAAGGATATGCTCAGAAGAAAAGAATTGACTTCAATGAAATATTTTCTCCTGTGGTTCGACTCACTACAGTTCAAGTAGTCCTAACGATGTGTGCTATATTTGACCTATATCTTGAGCAATTAGATGTGAAAAATGCATTTCTTCATGGAGATCTTGAAGAAGAAATTTATATGCTCCAAATAAAAGGTTTTGAAGAAAAAGAGGAAAGAGAACTTGGTTTGCAGGTTGAACAAATCTTTGTATGGTTTAAAGCAGGCGCCGAGATGTTGGTGTAAGAGATTTGATTCCTTCATCATAAGCCTTGGATATAGCAGATTGAATGCAGACCCTTGTGCATATTTCAAGAGATTTGAGAAAGATGATTTTATAGTCTTATTGTTGTATGTAAACGACATGTTAGTAGTAGGCCCCAACAATAATCGTATCAAAGAATTGAAGGCACAGTTGGCTAGGGAGTTTGAAATAAAGGATTTGGTCCCAGCAAATAAGATTTTAGGGATGTAAATTCACCGAGACAGAAATAATAGGAAGATTTGACTTTTTCAGAAGAATTATTTGAAGAAGATCTTGCAAAGATTTAACATGGAAGATTGTAAGTCAATTTATACCATCTTCCTGTTAATTTCAAGTTATCCTCAAGTATGAGTCTTAACAATGAAGAAGAGATAATGGAGATGTCTCGAGTACCGTATACATCAGCACTGGGAAGCTTAATGCTCGTTATAATTTGTACAAGACTAGACATTGCACATGCAGTGGGAGTAGTTAGTCGATACATGGCGAATCCTAGTCGAGAGCATTGAAATATTGTTAAGAGGATTCTCAGATATATCAAGGGAATCTTAAATGTTGCATTATGTTATGGAGGATCAGATTTTACTGTCAAAGGATATGTTGATGCTGATTATGGAGGTGATCTTGATAAAAGTAAATCCACTACAGGATATCTGTTTACACTAGCTAGAGGAGTTGTGAGATGGGTTTCAAAACTGCAGTCAGTTGTGGCTACGTCAACAAAAGAAGCAGAATATGTAGCAGCTACACAAGTCAGTAAAGAAGTAGTGTATTTGAAGATGTTGGAAGAACATGGGTGTACACAAGAGAATATTACTCTGTTTTATGATAATCAAAGTGCTTTACATCTTGCAAAGAATCCAGTATTTCATTCAAAGATAAAACACATTCGAGTTCAATATCACTTTGTTCGTGAGAAAGTGGAAGAAGGAACGGTAGATATTCAGAAAATTCATACCATGGATAACCTGGCAGATTTTATGACAAAAGCAATTAATGCTGACAAGTTTATATAGTGTCAATCCTTATGTGGTCTGATGGAAACGTAAGCAATATAAAGTAGCAAGGTAGAAAAGAATAGTGTGAAGATATGATTGATTATCAATTAAATCTTCAAGTGGGAGAATTGTCAATAATTGGGGCTGGTAGGCACCAAATTTGGTGCCTACCATGCCACATAAAACAACAATATGGTTGGCCAATTTGGCCAACCTTATCTTCATATCTTCATTCTCTTGCCTATAAATAGGCAGGAGATGAACAAAGAGAATAGATGGGCAAAACAACAAGAGAGACGTGAGGTGAGAGAGAAAAAGAGAGAGAGACAAAAATATTCTGTGTATTTTTGTGGATCTAGTTTTTCTCCTTGTAATTATCCAATTTTTCAATAGTAAATTTCTTATATCTTTGCACGTAGTTTTTACCCTGATTTAAGGGTTTTTCACATAAAATCTGTCTGTTCATTACTATTCATTCAGTCTTATTTAGCTGCAAACCTGCTCTAATCCGGTTGATTTTCATAACATTTAAGCCTTGACATTGTTCTATTATATTTTACTTTCAAGGTTTTGAGTTAGAATTATAAGCCAATCAAGTAGCTTGTAATGTTGCATCGGTTAAATGATTGATTAAAGGGAGCTAGTGTTTTTTCCCCATTGAGCATATAGGAAAACTACTTCAGTTTATGATAACTTCCCAAGGTTTTTTGGATTAAAGGGATGACGATGAAAGGCAACTTTCAATATGGGGACATGTCATCGACTTCACGAAGAATGAGTAGTTTCAACCCAAGAAGTAAGACGTGGTAACAGAAGAATGGGGCTGACAAAAGTTACAAGAAGGATGGATAAGAGTTTGAAACCACACAGTTATATATTGGAGCTTCATAATTAAATCAGAAATTCAAGAGTAAGTTACTGTGATTCCCTTATAAATCATCGAGTAAGCCACTATCACAAGATTACTAGTACTTTAGAATTCAGAAACTAGAATAGATTGACAGAAACATTAAGAGGCGCTTGAGGATGCTGGGGTAAAAACTAAAAAGCTGCTGTAGAAATATAATGGTCTTCTTCCTCTATCCATTCTTACCAGATAAACTATTGAAGTTCAATTCAAGTATCTACGACTGCTCACCTTGTGAAACACGTATCTCTTACTTCACTTATAAATGGAAAATCGGTCAAATTTTCAAGTGTGTGTGAAAAACGTTTTGGAGAGCAAAAACAAAACAAAGACCTCAAAATGTCCCCAACTGGAGTGCTCGTTGGGTCGTACCAACCTCTGAAAACTGAAAGCACAGTTTGGTGTGCGCGTTATGCGAAAACTCAGGACACTGGGAAGCTAAAATCTTTACCCCCCCCCCCCCACCAGTTTTACGTTCCTCTACCACTGAGCACATCCCTCTTCCACTTCCATCACCTTGCAACTTGGACTAGTGTAAATTGGATCATTCTATCAACAACGGCCACCCAGATGCTAAAAGCCTAGGACAGTGCATTAGATTCAGTGACATTGCGAGATGTGGGATGCTTCATGCATTGATGAATCTACTTTCTTTATGTTTTAGGCCATCTGGGCCTAGCAACAATGGCGAGTTCGAGTCTTTTGGTGTTAGTAGAGAAGGGAAAGATGGTGGGCTGTTTTAGTGTGGAGATATTGGGAGATATGAGTCTGGAGATTTTTTGGTGGCCGTTGTCCAAGCTAGCCAAGTTCTAGAAGACCAGAGCGAGATCGAGTGTGGACCATTCGGGACCTTTGTTGGTGTCTATGATGGCCATAATGGACTCGAAGTGCTCGTTATCTCTGCACTCACTTCGAATCTGGAATTTAATATGTGAGAATGTTTTATTTGTTTCTAGGCTCTTTTTCTGTTTTGGATCAAGCATGTTTTTTGTGAACTTGGTGTGTTTACAAATTGAGAACTGCCAGGCCTTGGAGTGCAAAAGCCAGCAGTTTGCTTTTCCTTTCTTTCTTTCTTGGTTCTGTTTCTTCAGTTAAAAGTTGAAACTTTCTGCTAGATATTTTGGCTTTCAATGGCTTACTTGAGGAGAGAATACCATATCCAATAGTGTTTAAGTAGCTCTGTTTCTCATAACATCTGGAAATACATAAATATCCTATCTTTTCAGTTGTTAATAATGATTCCTAGCTGGACTTTAGAAAGGCAAGGGAGATCTTCTTCTTCCATATACTAAATCTTGTTAGTTTTATTGAGCATGAAAAGCACAGAAAACATGCAACATATCTTTTTTGTAAAAGGTAGTAGCAGAAGTTGGAGAGAAAGAGAATGTTGAAAGTAATCATAGAAAGCTTTATTTCTTAGCTGAATAAATAGAGTAGTGTTTTATATAGAATACGGAAGAAGAAGATCCCGTATATTTAGCAACAACATTTTAACTTGAAAATGTAGATAACGTTATACTAGAAAATAAACTTAAAACTGAAATAGCAGATTTTTAGGCATATTTAACACTCCTCCTTGTCAAAATAATTCATCTTCTTGATGTTGCTCAATTGTTGCTTTTGCATCTTCATTTCGTGACTTACAAATCTTCTTCATATATCCAATTTGTCTACATTTTCTGCATTTGATATCAGGCCTCCACCAACATTTTCTTTGTGGGTGATTTTTTTTTTTGCAATGTGGGCATGGTAGATATGAATCATCATTGTTTTTGTTTTTGTTGTTGTCGATCTTGTTAAAATTCTTGTTTTTGTCTCATCCTGGATTTTTTTCCTTTGCTAGCAGAGCACCTTCAATGTTTCCTTCTTCTTTCATCATCCTTCTTTTCTTTGTGGGTGATTTGTTTTTTTGCAATGTGGGCATGGTAGATATGAATCATCATTGTTTTTGTTTTTGTTGTTGTCGATCTTGTTAAAATTCTTGTTTTTGTCTCATCCTGGATTTTTTTCCTTTGCTAGCAGAGCACCTTCAATGTTTCCTTCTTCTTTCATCATCCTTCTTTGTCTTGTGTCTGTAGTGTATTTACTAATTCTACCAAAAACATAATTAATAGATCCTTAGCTTCTTCCAATACAGAAATTTTAGATTCATATTTTTCAGGTAAGGTTACAAAAACTTTTTGCGCTATTCGTTACTCAGAAAAATCCTTACCTAATAATCTCACCTTGTTTACTATGTCAAGCAACTTGTCGGAGTATTCTTTAATTGTTTCTGACTCTTTCATCTTCAGCATTTCAAATTCTCTGATCAAGTTGAGTACTTGCATACTCTTTGTTCTTTCATGGCCTTAGTATTCCTTTTTGAGGTAATCTCAGATATCCTTTGCCGACTCTAGATTCATAATTCTTGTGAATATGATATCTGAAACAGCAAAAAAAAAGCAGGCTTTAGCTTTAGACTTCCTATTTTTGCTTTCTTTATGCATCTTGATTTGAGTCATTGTAGGATTTGTTGGCAATGGAGGCACTTCATAATTTTCCTCCACAGCTTCCTAAACGTCCATAGCATCACGATGAGCTTTCATTCGAACAGCTCAAACTTGATAGTTTTCAATGTCAAAAATTGGTGGTAAATCTTGAAATAGTTGTGTTTCAATCTCTATTGCTTGAAGATTATTGTAATTCTTGTTGTAATTCTGGGTTGCAAATTAGGTTTGTGTTTTGGCTTCACTCATTTCACATGTCCCTTAAGAAAAAATGATCTAATACCATTTTTTAGTTTTATTGAGCATAAAAAGCACAGAAAACATGTGACATATCTTTTTTATAAAAGGTAGTAGCAAAAGTAGGACAGAAAGAGAGTAATCATAGAAAGCTTTATTTTTTAGCTCAATAAATAAAGCAATGTCTTACATAGAATACGGAAGATCTCGTATATTGAGCAACAACTTTTTAACTTAAAAATGTAGATAATGTTATAGTAGAAAATAAACTTAGGGTGTGCTTGTTTAGTGGGTATGAAAAAAAGAGAATGGATATGAAATGAAAGATTGAGTTTGATAAGGAATTATGATTATAGAATCATTACTTTGATTACCCATTTTTGGATAATACCACATTCCTCTCCTAATCTAGAGGAATGGGTGTCATTGTTATGTAAGGGTATGCTTATTACAATTAATTAAAATATAATTATTAATTAATTAAAATATTATTAATTAATTAATTAAAATAATGTAATCAATTAATTAATTAAAATAGTATTAATAATTAATTATTTACAATATAATTCATTAAAACATAATTCATTAATTAAAATATTGTAAGTAATTAATATAATTAATTAATTAAAATATAATTAATTAATTAATTAAAATATAATTAATTAGTTACAATATAAGTAATTAAAATATAATTATTCATTAATTAAATTATTGTAATTAATTAATTAATTGCAATATAATTAATTAATATATTATTAATAATTAATTAACTACAATATAATTAATTAAAATATAATTCATTCATTCATTAAAATATTGCAATTAATTAATTAATCAAAATATAATTAATTAATTACAATATAATTATTTAAAATACTATTATTAATTAATTAATTAAAATATTATTATTAATTAATTAGTTACAATATAGTTAATTAAAATTAATTAATTAATTACCATATAATTAATTAAATTATAATTAATTAATTAATTAATTAAAATAAAATAAATTTTATTTTTTAATATTTTTTATAAATCAACCACTGTCAATGATAGTAATAATCATTCTTTACTCTGAAACAACTATTATAATTATAATGATAATATTTATTCTCATTTTTCACTATATTTATTTCCATTTCTATTACCATTCTCCGTACGAACCAATCCGGCTCTCAAAAGTGAAATAGCATATTTTTAGGCACGTTTAACAAATCTCTGCTCTTTGTCATTCGTTGTTAACCACACTTTAATGTGGCTTATAATAAACTAGCAGAGTATTACTACGCGATGCGCAGTAATAATGCCCAGTAATAATGTCCAGTTAATTTAGTGAGTTATTATGTAAGGAAAGAATAGTTATGGAATAATAGAAATTTTGAATATGGAAGACAAATTTTATAAGGGAGATTTAATTAATATGAAGGGTGAATAAAAATTAATTGATTCGATAGTTAAAAACATTGACGGTTTATTATGAACTGCAAAGTATTAATTAATTCTGATTCAAGTATGATTAAAAAAGCATTAATTGCAGGGAAAATATATGATCTATTATTATAATGTAATATATAAAATAAAATTAATAAACAATGAGAAAATATATATGAGCTAATTAGTTAATAATACAAAA